>JAODAL010005727.1:0-140436 GCA_025379985.1 Phyllomedusa bahiana | reverse complement strand
GGTATTTTTGGCACCTTTAAAATTCACCTTGGTGACTAAAAAATTGCTATATTAAAATTTTAAAAATGAAAGCTGCCCAATGAACAAAGCGTTTTTCCCAAAGTCAAAAAAAAAAATATCTTTATGTTTTCGAAAAAACAAGATATTTTGGCACCTTTTTTCACCTTGGTGACTAAAAATTGCTGTATTAAATTTAAAGTCAACGCTAAAATAAACAAAGCGAGGCGCCAAAGCAAAAAAACACGTATCTGTTTTTGTTTGTAAAATCAAAAATTTTTTTGGCACCTTTCAATTCACCTGTGGGACTATAAAATTGCTTTTTTTCTTTTTAAGTCAAGCTGCCACAATAAACAAAGCTGTGTGCGCCAAAGAAAAAAAAACACGTATTGTTATTTATTCGTATAATACAAGAAAATTTTTGGCACCTTTCAATTCACCTTGGGGGGACATAAAATTGCGGATCAATTTAAGTGCAAGGCATCAACAAATCGGGGACTGGGCAAAAGGCAAAAAACACGTATCTGTTATTATTGTAAAATACAAGATTTTTTTGGGCCCCTTTTCAATTCCCCTGTGGTGACATAAAATTGCTGGATTAAATTTAATTGCAAGGGGATAAAAAAAAAGGTGGAATGGGCAAAATTAAAAAGAACACCTATCGAAATGTAATGATAAAAAAAGGGGATTTTTTCACCTAACAAAGAGACCTGCAGTTACTAGAAAAGGTTATCCAATAAAAGTTCAGGCTGCCCAATATCCGGGAAAATTTTTCAATAAAAAACTTTTTAAATAAAAAAGCATTGATTGCAAAGCTACACAAAGTTTTGGGAAATTTTCCATTTTTTTAAGAGCTTGTCTGTGTTCGCCCCGGGGGCCCCCCCCCCCCGCCCCTCCGTGACTTTACAGCGGTAGATGCCCTTTAAAATTCTCTTCCAATCTCAATTTAACTAAATTGTAAGGATCACGCAAAATTATAAAGGTTTCTCTGTGAAGAAATAGAATAATTCGCTGAGCTTTTGGAAAAAACCCCACGCAGAGCGCACTCCTACTGCTATGGACCTGAGAACCTGAGGCTGAACAGGAAGGGCTGTTCAATTAAAAAAGGGGTCATTTTTTTTCCCAGCCAAATCGAACCAACACATCCCCAGTCATGACGTCGCCACACATCTAAAACCGCCCATTCTATAAGCGATTTGGCCGCCAAAAAGACAGGAAGCGCCAAAATGGCGCGATCTTAATAGATGATGCCAGATTTAACCAAAATTATCGCATATCAAAAATCCGACACCATAAAAACTTGCCCAAATTTTAAATTTTTTCGAAATAAAAGCTCAACACTAACCTCACCTGTAATACTGTATTATTTTACAAAAAGCCAGAGACAGGGGACCACAACCTTCCTATAATATTTCCTGCTAAATCACAGCCAGGAGACAAAACGTACCTCATACCTCCCGTAATACGTACTCTTGCCACACACACCAAGAAGGGGACTGCAACCTCCCAAAAACACGAAATTCTGCCAAACACACCAAGGAAAGGAAACACCCCCTTTCCTCATACCCCCCCCTTAAAACTGTTCTACGCCCATCACAGCCAGAGAGAGGTACCATGTACCTCATACATCCCTGTAAGATTATAATACTGCCACATCACAGCCAGAGAGAGGCACTGCTACCTCCCTATCATACTGAAGTTCTGCCACATCACAGCCAGAGAGACAACACGTACCTCATACCTGCCATACTGAAGTATTGCCACAACACAACCAGAGGGAAGCACCATGTACCTCATGCCTGTCTGTAATACTGTACTACTGCCACATCACAGCCAGAGGGAGGCACCATGTACCTCATACCTCCCTGTAATACTGTACTACTGCCACATCACAGCCAGAGGGAGGCACCATGTACCTCATACCTCCCTGTAATACTGTACTACTGCCACATCACAGCCAGAGGGAGGCACCATGTACCTCATACCTCCCTGTAATACTGTACTACTGCCACATCACAGCCAGAGGGAAGCACCATGTACCTCATACCTCCCTGTAATACTGTACTACTGCCACATCACAGCCAGAGAGAGACATGGAGTACTTTATACTACACTGTTATACTGTACGACTGCCACAGGTGGGTAGGAGAAGGGGCTATAGTTTTTTCCTGAGCAGCAAACTTTACAACAGACCCAAGCCCACCTCCAGATGCAGTGAGCTGCTGAAACTTCCCAGCAGACTGAGAGACAATTGCATTCTCAGAGATACAGACTAGCAGACCCAAGCATGTCTCCATGCTCACTAGCAAATTTTATTTATTTATATTTTTTGCAGATAGTAGAATAAAAAACGGTATAGATTTGCTTTTGCCAGAATCACACTGGCCCACAGATGACAGTTACCAAGCCAGATATAGTGCACAGTGAACTACATAAAAACAAAATCCAAAAATTATGATGCATTTGCTTTTTTTCCATTTCACCCTACAAAAATGTTTAATTTGGTTTCCTGCAAAAACAAGCTCTTGCATGGATATGTGGATGAAAAAATGAAAAGTTATTGAATGTGAAAGACGAGGATAAAAAAGATGAGAGCATTATCACCAAAAAATACTGCATCATATGTGGTTAAAAATGCCAAAGAGTAGGACTGGGTGATTAATCAAATTTGATTAATTTGCCTTTTTGGTCTGAAATGATTCTGTATTCTAACAGAACTGTAAATAAGGTAACCTAACATGGCAGCCACGACACTGTATAACAAAGTGATGTAACTGCATATTCACATGCAGATAACTCCGCCTTGGGGGGCCTTACTACATTGTTTCCAATGTATAAAAAATGCCTATGTATGGCCATTCCTGATTGTGAGGCCTCTGGTTTTTCAGCCTCCTCACTACCCTCTACGGACCTGCTTACACTGACTCCAATCTAAATGCAGAGATTACTTAAATAGGGGAAACCTACAAATAGTAATGCCCTGCCTTCACTTTCCACAGTAGAGGAAGCCACAGCACTAAAACCAAAAGGACTTTTTGATTGACAATGGAAGGCTGTGGCTTATATAGGGAGCACTGTGATTGGTACTGTACTGGAGCACACAGGGTTGGCATTGTATGAGGTGGCACACTGTGGTCATGTGTTACTTGTTTGTGTTTTCCACTCTTCTTGATAATATACAGATAGTAGAAAGAAGATATTATATACATACAGTATTTCACAAAAGTGATTACACCCCTTACATTTTTGTCAGTATTGTATTCTATCTTTACATAGGACAACACTGAAGATATGACACTTTGATACAATGTAAAGTTGTCAGTGTACAGCCTGTATAGCATTATAAATTTGGTGTGCCCTCAAAATAACTGAACACATAGCCATCATTGTCTAAACCACTGGCAACAAAAGTGAATATACCCATAAGTAAAAGTGGACAAATTGTTCCCAATATGCAATTTTCCTTCATGGTATCATGTGACTCGTTAGTGCTACAAGATCTCAGGTGTGAATGGGGAGCAGGTATATTAACTTTGGTTTTATAGCTCTCTTACTCTCTCATCCTGGTCACTGGAAGTTCAGCATGGCATCTCAATGCAAAGAATTCTCTGAGGATCTGAAAAAAAAGAATTTTTGCTCTACATAAAGATGACCTAGGCTATAAGAAGTTTGCCAACACCCTGAAACTGAGCTGCAGCAAAGTGGCAAAAATCATTACAGTGGTTTAGCAAGACAGGTTCCACTCAGAACAGGCCTCGCCATGGTCAACTAAAGAAGTTGAGTGCACATACTCAGAGTCATATTCAAAGATTGTCTTTAAAAAATAGACATATGACGTGCTGCCAGCACTGCTGCAGAGGTTAAAAAGTTTTTTTTTTGGGGGACGACAGCTTGTCAGTGTTTAGACCATATGCCACACACTGCATCAAATTGGTCTACATGGCTGTCGTCCCAGAAGGAGGCCTTTTCAAAAGATGATGCACATGAAAGCCTGTAAACAGTTTGCTTCAGTCAAGTAGGCTAAGGACATGGATTACTGGAACCATAACCTGTAGTCTGATGAGACCAAGATAAACTTATTTGGTTCAGATGGTGTCAAGTGAGTGTGGCAGGAACCAGGTGAGGATTACAAAGACAAATGTGTTTTGCTTAGAGTCAAGCATAGTGGTGGGAATGTCATGGTTTGGGGCTGCATAAATGCTGCTGGCTGTGGAAAGCTACATTTCATTGGGGAACCATGAATGCCAACATGTACTGTGACATACTGAAGCAGATCATGAACCCCTCCCTTTGGAAACCGGGCCGCAGGGCTGTATTCCAATATGATAACGACCCTAAACACACCTCCAAGACGACCACTGCCTTGTTAAAGAAAATGAGGGTACAGGTTCTGGACTGGTCAAGCATGTCTCCAGACCTAAACCCTTTTAACCATGTCGAGCATCCTCAAATGTAAGGTGAAGGAGCGCAAGCTCTCTAATATCCACTAGACCTATGATGTCATCATGAAGGAGTGGAAAAGGATTCCAGGGGCAACAAGTGAAGCTCTAGTGAACTCCATGCCCAAGAGAGTTAAGACACTGCTGGAAAAAATAGCAGCCACAAAGAATATTGACATTTTGTCCATTTTCACTTAGGGGTGCACTCACTTTTGTTTGCAAGCTGTTTAGACATTGATGGCTATGTGTTGAGTTATTTTGAGGACACACCAAATTGACACTGTTGTACAAGCTGTATATCAACTACTTTACATTGTAACAAAGTGTCATATCGTCAGTGTTGTCCCATGAAAAGATATAACACACTTATTACTAAAATGGGAGGGATGAACTCACTTTTGTGAGATACTGTATACATATTGTCACATACACACTTAGCACCTGAAATGGGTATTTTCACTCAGGTGGCAAATTTAAGCATAAATCACACTCCGACACAGTCAAAAATATCCACTGTCACCACCTTCCTCAATAATCAAAAGAAAAGAAATCGGAGGGAAGGACTCCAATACCTACAAACACCACTTAAGGTTAAAACACTATGATCAAGGCTATGGATTCTTAGAGTATACAAAGATTAGACTTATTAAAGTTTTAAGATTTAATGGAAACAAGTTACAGTGCTTATATAAAGTACAAAATGAAAGGTACAATAATGTGACATACAAACATGCAATTACAGTCAAAAAATAGAAAGGGAGAAAATCTTAGAAAATACCTAATTTATACAAAGTTAGATTACCTTCTTAGTCCTGGGAGTACAGAAAGGAAGTGGAAATTCATTCTCTTCGGGCGATTTCCGTGGCAAACCACCAAGTTCCTCTGGAAATTATATTTTATAACCTGCCCAGTTGGTTCAGGTTTCTCATCAGCTGCCCATCAGTTTATTAGAATAATTTGTTGTCCCTGACTGGCTAATTAGATTATAAAAGAGGAGGATAATTTAATTTAGGATATCCCAAATTAGCCCCCAAAAATTTGTTGGCAGTGTCAGGGAGATGGGTAGATGCTGACCTGGTAATTTCTTTTGACGTAAAAACTCTGGCTCCTTCATGTTTTTAGATAACCCGTTAACCCAATAAATTTTTAGCTTTGTAACCAAAACAGACTTAATAGTTTAAAAAAACATTTTACCGGTTAAAGGTTCATAAAAATCTGGTAAAACCCTTAGAATGAATACACATAATTGACTTGTCTTTAGGGAGGGGGTTAAACACACCCCCTTTTACAAAAAAAAAACACTGAAAAAAGCCTTAGTATAATATTATCAAGCTCTTAAAAGACATTCTTTTAGGGTCTTTTCCTAACATTTTCCCCTTTTTGATGAGGATGGGGAAAATTTACTCACCCGTCATTTTTTCCAAGCTCTCAATGCAGTAGTCCAGGTGGGATAGCCATTCTACCCCATAACTGGAACAGTTCTCCAAGGCTGTAATCTATGGCTTTCCGGTGCCCTGTGGGAATCAAGTTTTTGGGGCACCGGGGGTTTAATGGGGTCAGGGTAAGCTATTACCCTTTCTATATCTTGACTATTGCATATCATGTGCTAAAAGGCATCCAATGGGTGGCTAAAATCGCACGTTATGGTTGTAGGTACATCAACTCTGCAATTGGCATCTAGAGGCTTACATACTACAGGCCCTGGTGAATAGTTTTGGCAGAGAGTATTCCACAGATGAGGCTTGCATATGACAGCTCGGCATATAATATCACACCCTGTAGGTTTAAGACAACCGAAAAAAGACAGGACCGGGCGCTCGTCTCGTGGAATAAATCTTCGTGCGGGATCAGCATAGGATAAAATATTAACTTTATTCCATAAAAAGCATTAAGAAAGTGGCCTTAACATTTATCGTAACTGGCATAACGCGTTTCGTGCTAAACAGCACTTCATCAAATGCTCAAATGTCTTTTTTCGGTTGTCTTCTGTCGTTTCCTGATGCCTGCTCGGCATTAGAGATTCGGACCACGCGGCTGCTGTCCCCGGGGCTTTTCATAAAGCCAATAAAGTTTTTATGAGTGTTGTGCCTCTACATTAGTGGCACTACACCATCAGGTGAGCACCTTAACATCATTTTATTACAATTTTAGTTTGTCAGACGTACTTTCACACAAGAGCGCCATTATTATTATTATTATTATTATTTATTTTTTGAGGGCCCTTGGTTCCAGAGCGCTGTACATTCAGGTTTTCATCATAAATAGGTCAAACAAGTTACAAGGTGACAAATTACTAACTACAATGGTACGAAGGAGAGAGGTCCCTGCCGTGAGGGCTTCCACTCTAAAAGGAAGGTGGGAAGAGACAAGGTGAGGGGCAGACATGGTTGTGGATAGTGTGTGACAGCAGGGTTATTGTTGGTTGTAGGCAATCCTGAAGAGATGGTTTTCAGGCTGCTTTTGAGGCTGGTGAGAGTGGGGGAGATCTGATGTTTTGGGGCAGTGAGTTCCAGAGTGTGGGTGAAGCACGAGAGAGTCTTGGAGACGGTTGTGTGAGGAGGATAAGGGGAGAGCAGAGAAGAAGGTCCTGTGAGGAGGGGAGGTTGCGTGACGGGAGATCTCTGGAGTTTAGGGAAGAGATGTATGGAGGGAGAGGTCATGGAGAGCCTTTGGGTAGGTCAAGGTTGCTACTTGAACTGGATTCGCTGGGCAATGGGAAGCCAGTAAAAGGGATTGGCAGAGGGGAGAGGCAGGGGGGGTATCGAGGAGAGAGGTGAATCAGACGGGCAGCAGAGTTAAAGGATGGATTGGGGGGGAGCGGGGTGCTAGCTGGGAGGCCGCAGAGAAGGATGTTGCAATAGTCTAGGCGTGAGATGACGAGGGCATTGGCGAGCATTTTTGTGCTTTCGAAGTTAAAGGAATGAAGGATACGGGAGATATTTTCAGGTGGAGGCGCAGGTGGAGGTGAGGGTTTGGATGTGCGGTTTGAAGGACAGTTTGGAGTCAAGGGTTATCCCAAGGCAGCGGACTTGTAGAGCTGGTGAGAGTGTGTAGCCATTGATGTGATAGAGAGATCGGGTGGAGGGATGGAGTGGGACGGTGGAAAGAGATGAGTTCAGTTTTCTCCACGTTTAGCTTCAGGAGACGTGAGGAGAAGTAGGAGGATAGGGACAAGACAGTCAGGGATCCGGGGAGAGTTAGAGAGGTAATATTGGGCGGAGAGTAGAGTTGGGTATCACCCAGCATACAGGGGGTAATGAAAGCCATGCGATGCTATTAGTTGACCCAGCCCAATAGTGTAGATAGAAAAGAGTAGTGGGCCAGGACAGACCCTGGGGTACACGCCAACAGAGAGCGGGCAAGAGGAGGAGGTGGTGGCGTGAGTGAGGGGACGCTGAATGTCCGATCAGTGAGGTGGAGGATATCCAGGAAAGGGCCAAGTCCGTGATGCGAGGGGAGAGGATTTGTTGAGGAGTGAGTGGTCGACAGTGTCAAAGGCGGAGGACAGGTCTAGGAGGAGAGCACGAGTAGTGGCGTGAGGCTTTTGGGAGTTGCTAGGTCGTTGGTGACTTTGGTTAGGGCGGTTTCTGTGAGTGGTGGGGTCGGAAGCCAGATTGCAGTGGGTCAAGGAGAGAGTTGGTGGATAGATGAGAGGAAAGTTGAAGATAGACGTGTTGTTCGAGGAGTTTAGAGGCGAATGGAAGCAGTGAGATGGGGCGATAGTTGGACAGTGAGGAGGGGTCAAGAGATGGTTTCTTAAGGATGGGTGTGATGGTCGCATGTTTAAAGGAGGAAGGGAAGATGCCGAGGTTAATGATAGGTTGAGAGATGGGTGAGGGCTGGGATGAAAAGAAGCACTGAGGTCTGGGATGAGGTGAGATGGGATGGCAGTGGGTCAAGATTACAGGTAGTGAGGTTTGGGTTTTGGGCAGTAGAGTGGAGAGCTTGTCATGAGTGACAGTAGAGAAGGAAGATAGGGGGGAAGAGTGATGAGCAGGTGTAGAGGTGGATGGGTGGGGACACTGAGGAAATAGAGTTTGACAGGGGGACTGTGGGGTGAAGCTTTGTTTTAATGAGATTGGGTCTTATTAAGAAAGTAAGGGGAAGTCATCTGCTGAAAGGAGAGATGGGGGAGGAGGTGCTGGTGGACGGAGGAGAGCGTTGAAGGTTTTTGAACAGTTGATCTGGTTGTGAGACAGGGAGGATATGAGGGTGGTGAAGGATCCTGTTTGGCTGATGAGAGTGCAGATTTAAAATGTATGCAGTGATTGTTTGTATGAGGTGAAGTCAGTGGTGGAGCGGGTTTTTTCCAGCGGCGTTCAGCAATTCTGGAGCTCGCCCAGCTGTTTTGGTAGTCTGTGTGCCAGGTTGTCTGTTGATTTTGCGGGTTCTGTTGTGTGTGAGAGGGGCGACCATGTCAAGAGTGGAAGTGATTGTGTTGTTGGTGAAGGGGGTGGGTATGTTGGGTCAGTGATGAGAGATGGTTGAGGGGAGAAAGATATTCAGAGAGAATGCCGGGTTAAGGTGTTGTAGGTTTCTACGGGGGAGCAGGGAGATTTGGGGTGGGGGGTGGGGAGGTGCGGTGGAATTGGTGGGAGGGTGAGCAGGTTGTGGTCAGAGGATGGGTAAAGGAGAGATTGAGGTGTTAGATAGAGGCAAAGGCGGGTTTAAGATGAGTCAGTGTGGTCCATCTTTATGAGTGGCTCCCCTTTTTTCTATTTCATATACCCTGTAGGTTTAGGTACATTTGGCAGGATAGTTTCCTGCATAATAAGTTTGAGATACACCCTCAGGCTTGGATACTTTGTCATTTTCTACAACTGTATGTGGTACACTGGCACATTGGCATGCGGTACATTCGTTGGTA
The DNA here is from genome assembly GCA_025379985.1 of Phyllomedusa bahiana. NCBI lineage: Eukaryota > Metazoa > Chordata > Amphibia > Anura > Hylidae > Phyllomedusa > Phyllomedusa bahiana. The sequence goes on along the minus strand of JAODAL010005727.1, from coordinate 131,133 downwards.
ACCTGCATACCAGCTTTAGATACATTTTTGTCTTTTCCAGCAGGGCTAGGCACAAGTCAAAATACGTCAGCAGTGTCCAGAACAGTTGGTGATACATCTGCGGACTTAGATATATTTTCATTGTCCCCAACATTCTGAGATACGTCAGCAGGTTTAGATACATCTTTAACTAGCACACCAGGTTAAGATACCTTTTTGTCTTTCCCAGCAAACCTAGACATGATGGCATTTAGCACAACAGGCTGAGATACATCAGCATTATCTGCAACATAGTACTCAGGCTTAGATACATCTGTGACCCGCACACCAGCTTTTGATAAACTTCCAACTTTCCCAGCAGACCAGACACACTGGCATTCAGTAACACAGGATGAGGTACCTCAGCATTCCCCACAACAGACTGCAATACATCTGCAGACTTAGATTCTTCAGAAGTGTAGAAAAAGCTACAAAGCTTCCAGACGATCCAGCAACAGAACAAAAAAGGACTTACTTTATTTCTGAAGGTACAGGGGATAAAAACATGTCATCAGCATGCAAGTTTGCTAATTAAGGTGAGCCACAGCCAGCATTTGAAAACGTAGATTCTTCACAATGAGTATCACACAACATAGAACAAGATACATTCTCCTCAGGTGCTAGGATGTCTTTGATAGAAGGAGGGCTAACAAGGCTGGATTCCATGTTACCCAAATTGGTTCCTGGCAACACATCAGTAGGGTGGTATTAGGGATCCCCACTTCTTTAAATCCTGTTTTGGCCCTCTGTTCCCAATACACTGTTTCATGGCCAGACTCAGCAGGGGGTTTGTCTGCCTCAGCTTCTTTAAGCTAACATCTGATAGCAAAACTGTGTGAAAGCTGTAGTTGTCAGTTTGCAAGTCTTGGGCAGAAGGGTGGTCTACAGCAGATGCTTGCTTGACCCTCCCTCATCAGGTGGTTTTTCCTGCAATTTATTCAACAGGTACATAGGTCTGAGGTTTACAAGTATCCTAACTACGAATCAGAGCCACGATGCATGAACAGTCATTAATCTCCACATTACACACATCAGGGGCATTATCCAGCTGTAAATCCATTCTTAGATTCCCCCTACAACAGGGCATTTCCCTGAATCAGTGCACAGTACCTGTGCGGAATCACTTGTTTCTGCTGTTTTGGTGTCATTCAGTGGAGGGACAGGGACATACTGAGACAGTATCTCGCCCAAGTCAGTCTCCAACAACATATTGGTAGAAATAGTTTCAGAAATTCCCACTTCTCTCACTCCTTTTCCCGCTCCCCAGTCCAAATAAACACGGGCCATGGGTATAGCAGCCTGTTAAAGACATGGTCTCGTGTAATTTTATCCTCAGCATTTACCACCTCCGGACATACAATGGTCCCATGTGCTCCAGTGAGGCCATACACTGTAACAGATTGAAAGTTGTGCTGGTTCTTCCCATCATTTCCAGCTGCAATGTAGACAGAATGGCCTGCAACTGGGAATTCTGTAGAAGTAGGGGAACTCTTCTTCCTATAGGGACATGTGGCACCTTGTTGCATGTAAAGCATTTGTGCATGTCAATAAAAGTATGTGTGTCTCTTGGGGTCCTCAAGGAGTAAAGTTAGAGTGCCCAGATGATTGGTTAAAAAAGAGGGAGTGGTCCCCAACAGGTTTACCTCTCCTTCAGCTGGACTCAGACATCTTCCAGGTTTCCAGCATCCTGTTGACAACATATGAATCTGCCATCTCTGCAGCCTGATCCACAGTTTGGGGCCCTTTGCTGCAAATAAACTGCCTGACATCCATAGGATAGAGATGAAGAAGCTGGTCCTTGACCATCAGAAATTCCAGGACATCAAAGCTGGTAACAGACAGTTCTTGCACCCATTGCCTGAAGGTGGTTCACAGACTGTCCACAACATCTGCATAGCTGTCAGTGGGATTACGCTGTAGACTCTGTAACTTCTTGTGGTACACCTCCAGGGTGAGGTTATATTTCTTGACTAGAGTCTTTATTATAGCATTGTAGTACCCATCTTATTCAGGTGGAAGGTCAGAAAAAACTTCAAAGGCTTTTCCCCTTAATCCTGGGATTAGATATCCTGCCTACTGCTCTTGGGGCAGATGGTATTGTCAACAGGTTTTCTCAAACCCCTGTAGAAAAAAGTCCAAATTCCGTTTCTTTTCCATCAGAGGAAAGTTTTCTAGTTGGGGTCTCTGTGAATTCTTATTCTGGGAGTGGGGTTGTGGTGAAGTGCTACCCTCTTTAGTCGTGCCATCTGCAGCTTAAACTCTCTTGCCACATGGTGCACTACAGCCTCCCTCGCTGCTTGGTGTTTTGTGACCTCTCGATCTCGACTTAGTGGAAGACAACTGAGGAGGAAACAACCTTTTTTTTTTTTAAAACAAATTTTTATTGACACAATTCAAAAGAACATACATGTAATATTTGCGAAACTGTTACAAAACCAGTGTAATTTTTTAACCCAAATAAACTGCCGACATTTATAAAAGAGAAAGTATCAACAAACCCTAAAATAAACCCCCCCCCCCCCAAAAAAACATCTACAGTCATAATATTAGTCATAGTCATCAGAATCACAAGTTACCATTCATAACGGATCTCCGCCGCCTCAAGTGAAATACTGTACCTGCTGTCTATCCTTTGTACTTTATTATTTTCCTGCACCTAGTCCGCGATCTACCGACTCCGATCAGACCACACGCAGACGCCCCAAATCATCAGCCAGCTCTCTAAGGTAGTACCATGTGGTATCTCTAAAGGGCAACACATGTTCCCGTATCTCCTGTGTTATCAGAAAAGTTTCAATAAAGAACCTCCATTTTTTTTAAAAATCCTTTGGCTTGTTTCTCTTTATTTTTCTCGACCTCACGCCTATCCAGGGTGAGAAAACGCTTGATTTGTAAGAGTATCATTTCAATGGAAGGGGCTTCCCGTTGAAGCCAACTAGACAGAAGACACCTCTTCGCCATCAGGAAGAAAATATGGTCCAATACCAGAATGTTAGAGTTTTCTGGGGCTATGTGAAAGATCATGAGATATGGGGATAGATCTACTATAAGCTTCAGGCGGTCACTAAGAAATTGCAGCAGGCGAACCCAGAAATCTCGAGACTCCGGGCAAGCCCATATGCCATGATATAAATCAGTCCCCGGCCTCAGACATTTAGGACACGCCACCAACCTATCTGGCTTGCTCGGGCTAGGGGTATATCAAATCCATATATGGCATAATGCAATAATTTGAATTGAGACTCCCTCCAGCTTTCACAAGGAATAACTTTCCTTACAAGTTCCCACCCGTCAAGTATCCCCGCTAGTAAATCTGTATCGCCCAGTTGACGCCCACCTCTGAAAAAGTCGGGGTCTATTTCCCATCAAATGACATTCTCTTAAGTGACCTAACTAATGTGGATAACGAGTTTTTTGCGCGGCGTGTCCCCGATTAATGCATCAAACCTATGGTTGAAACTCTTTAGAGAAAATTTTTAAACGGTCACGCAAAAAGCTTGTGACTTGAGCATACCCCAGAAACCAGCTCCTACCAATACTCATTCTGGATCTAACCTCTGGACCTGATAAAAATCTGTTTTCTGAGCAATAAAATAAGTACTTAACTTTTTTTATCCCTCCCCTCCTCCAGCCTTGGAATTCAGGATTCTCTCTGCCCTGAGGAAATTCTGGGTGACTACATAAATATATATGCTTCGAGCAGAGGAAAGGAAGGCCCATCAATTTCCTCACCACCTTCCACGTGGCCACAGTATCTCTGATAACCAAAGATTGTCGCACATGCGAGGGGAGGCATGAAAATTTTGTATGTATGATGCTATTCAGGTTCCAGGGTTTTGACAGATTGCCCTCAAGTGCCATATTGGAGAAAAAGTTGGACCCTTGGATCCAGTCAATCCCATGCCGTAACAAACAAGCCAAGTTATATGTTCTAATGTCCGGTAGCCCTAGGCCTCCCCTGTCCTTTGGGAGCATCAAAGTTTTTAGTGCTATCCTGTGGTGCTTATTTGCCCAAATAAAAGAGGAAAAAGCCTTTTATAAGCGCTGAATATCATTTCGTTTCAATAGCAGGGGGATAGTCTGCATGGGATATAGAATTTTGGGAAAATTAACCATTTTTATTAGATTTACTCTGCCTGCTAAGGATAGGGGTAAATTATTCCATCTGCATAGTTCGGCTTCTATTTTGTGCATAATAGGATCATAGTTCAGTTTATAGATAGATTCTGGCCGCTTACCTATATGTATCCCCAAGTATTTGACACTAGTCTTAGCCAGAGTTACTGGTAAATGATGCCTTCCCATCACTTTAGTAAGAGTTCCCCTTGGCGAAATATCTAATATGTCACGTTTAGAAACATTCACTCGAAAGCCAGAAGACTCACCAAAATGGTGGATGAGGTCAAATATTGGGCCCACCTCCCTAACCGGGTCTGACATAAACATTAATATATCGTCTGCGAATAAAGCTGTTTTTACTCCCTGACTGCCAACTTATATCCCCAGAATTTTTTTATCTTTCTCAATGGCCCTAACCAAAGGTTCAATTGACAGATTGAACAGGAGCGGGGAGAGTGGGCACCCCTGCCGCGTTCCTTTCTGAAGATTGAATGTAGATGATAAAAACCCAGGCGTATATACCCTTGCTTGAGCTGAACTGTACAAGGAGCGGATGAAAAGCATGAAGGCCCCTGTAAATCCCATGAATTCCAAAACTCTATGTAAGCCATGCCAGGGACACATGGTCAAAGGCTTTTTCCTCATCAATGGTCATGAGCGCTGGAGAGCGATGCAATTGAGGGTTGATCTTTATTGCATCAAGTAGTGAGAGCACCTTACGGATATTTGTGACAGCAGATCTGCCCTGCACAAACCCGACTTGTAAGGAGGAGATAAGTTTAGGAAGTATCACTGCCAATCTATCTGCCATTATCTCCGCAACAAATTTTAAGTCCACATTGATCAAAGATATGGGTCTGTAGGTAGCAGCTAAAGCCAGATCTTTTTCCGGTTTCGGTAATAGTTTAATATAGGCTGTGTTTACTACCTCCGGGATTGTTTTACCCTCCAGATACCCATTAAATAAAGCCAACAAATCTGGCAATAGATCTTTAAAGAATTTTATGGAATTCCCCAGTGAGACCGTCGGGTCCTGGGGCCTTGTTATTCTTCAGTGACTTGATAGCCCTTTTCAGCTCCTCCAGAACAATTGGAGCATTCAAACAGGCCCTGTCCTCATCTGATAAGGAGGCCAAGCCCAGGTCGTTTAGGGCAAAATTAGCAGATCTATTTACATTCTCCTTGTCGGAATATAAGGTTTCATAGAATATCCGGAAAATATTGTTAATTGCCCTTGGATCTTTCTGCAATTGTCCCTTACTATCACTCAGCTGGATTGGATTTGTCATATCCCTTCTGCCTCTGGCAAGATTAGCTAACAATTTGCCACACATAAACAACTGTGTTTCTTTGACCGAGAACTTCATTGCCTCCCACCTCTCCAACCAACTCTCATATTGATCCTTAGCCAACAGCCAAGCTTGTTTGGTTTGTAGATTAGTATTCTCCTGAAATGCGGTGTAAGCCAACCTTAAAGCAGTGCTAAATTTATCCAGGTCCTGTCTTATATCTTTCTTAATTTTGGCAACATGGGATAGAAGCCTCCCTCTTAATACTGCCTTCGCCGCGTCCCAAAGGAGCTGAGGATTATTAGAGTGCTCAGTATTTGAATTCCTATATTCATGCCACCAAGACTGTAGCAGCATCTGAAAATCCTCCCTGTCAGCCAGAAAGCTTGGGAAACGCCATATGAAGACACTACCTCTCGGCGTGATATCACTCAGCGCCACTGACACTGGAGCATGGTCAGCTATGATAATATCTCCTCTCTGGTAATCTTGCAATTGAGGTTTCAAAGAGGGAGATATTAGGCAGTAGTCGATACGGGACCTTGAATCATGCACATGATAGTAGAACGTAAATTCTCTCCCATCTGGAGAAAAAAGTCTCCACACATCAACCCAACCTGACTTCTCTATAAACTCTGCCAGGGCCGACTCACGCCGTGATTGCATGCCAAGTCGAGCGCTGGATCGTTTGCGATCTTCACTTTTGCTAGCTACAACATTAAAATCTCCACCAATAATTTTCAGCTCAGCTGTATCTGATATCACCCGGGGTGCCAAATTCGAGAGAAAACTACTCTGATCTTCATTTGGACAATAGATGTTATAGACCTTAATGGTCTCCGAATGGTTAGTAAGTGTCACTACATGTTCCCTGCCCTCTGTGTCTCTACTTTGGCCCAATATCTGGTAGTTTAAATGTTTGCTAAGCAATGTTATAACCCCCGCCTTGGATTCCTTGGCTGGGGATCCCAAAACCTCTCCTACCCACAGCTTTTTCATTCTAAAGAAATCCACCTCCTCTAAATGTGTTTCCTGGAGTAGGACAAGGTCAGCTTTCAGACGTTTTAAATGTCTGAATATCATCATCCGTTTTTGCGGCGACCGTAACCCTTTCACATTCCATGTGATGATCCGCATGTTCTGTTCAACCTAAGATGATTGCATGACTGTAGTGTATTCCCTTTGTAAACGATCAACAAGATAAACTGTAGAGAACTTGAGCCTAACTGAACTGCCTTAGTTCCCCAAACCTTGTATAATGCACATCTTAACCGAAAGGCACATTACATTGTACCCCCTAAGAAAGGAGTGCTATGAAACTTCCCTTATTCCGCTTTGCTCCAAATTCTGACTATAATATGAAACTCTTGGATAACTCGAGACATTCCCCCCCCCCCCCATGCTTTTTGTCTTCAAACAAACTGCTTTCTAACCTTAACAATCGGTAACCTCATAGTAACGTTAAAGTATTACATTACTATACCCCCGACACATAAAGTACTAAAAGTACCACATCATGTGATTTCTCGAGCACCTTAGTCCGACCATACTGAACTTTGGTCAAGCCGAAAATTACTTAACAGATATCGTGCCCTGAGATGGAATACTTGCAGCATAATGCCCAGAAAACATCATTCCATCATCTTGAGTCCTCAAGTATTATCAGAGGTGCCAGTCTTTTGCTTCTTGTCTCGACCCACCTGAGTCTCTGTGTCTCTCTCAAGCCTGTTAGGTCGACGTTGACCATCCGTCAAGATGACCTGCAAGCCCAGTCCTTCTACCGCGGATTGCGGATCTCTGAAAAAAAGAGGTGGGCCCTCTGCTTGGAAGACTTTTAATGTGGTGGGATAGAGTAAGGCGAATTTCCTCTGCGTTTTGTGTAGCTCCGAGCATATGGCAGAAAAAGCTCGTAATTCGACACCCGAACTTTTCGATCTGTAGGCTGACAGAATCTCTGCTCTGTCCGAGTAGTCCAGATACTTGCAAATAGCTGGCCGTGGACGCACTTTGTTCCTGTTATCTGGCCCAACAGCTCCACCACTCCTTTCCGGGCCCAGCCGATGAGCTCTCTCAACTTTGCATTTCCTAAGGAAGCCCAGGTATTGTGGGATCTCTACTTCACAGAGCTTGGTCAGCGCAGATACAGACAACGACTCAGGGACACCAATTAACTTCAAATTATTTCGGCAGGAACGATTTTCTAGATTATCGCATTTCTCACACATCCGTTTATTATCCTTGGCCAGTTCCTGAGTTGAATTTGGAGGTCTTCAACATCCTTCCCAATAGTAAGAGCTCTTTCCTCAAAAATCATCCAGTCATTTCTCATGGGAGCTACAGCTCCCTGCAACCCCTTTCAAAATTGTGCCAACCATGCCGTTAGGGAGGCTGCAGATCATGTAAGATGACCTTTTAGCCACCTCCCCGCAATCTGTTTTAAAATCAGTTATGTAAAACGGGAAGGTGATAATCCTCAAGGTCTGATAAATGAGACGCAGAACTATCAGAAGGCTGAGGCATGTCTGATTTTTTTTTGATCACTAGATGGCAGCAAATCTCCTTTTTGGTTTTTAATAGTACTTCTAGTCTTGGCAGACATTCTCAATAGATACTTTTTGAATAAGAATAGTAGGTATGTTCGCCGGAATAAACAACTCTAAAGTGAAGGGCTCTGGTATCCCAGAAAGCACAGAGATGAGCAGATATTATAAACTGACCACTTAACACTCGGGCTTCAGTATTTTGACTTGAGGTTGTTGGGAAGAATGCAAAGCAAGATCAGCCAGCAACTGAGAGGTTAAATATCATGTCCTTAATTAAGATGCCCAGGTAGATATGCCAGGGGTTAAATAAGCAAACGGTCCATTACATTAGTAATCTTGTTTAACAGCAGCAGAAGCATGGTGGCTGCATATAATATGTGGTATGGAGACAACAGTGGCTGGCAAGTGGGCTGCGTCCCATCACTTCAGCAGAGGGTTATTGCAGTAGCTTATAGCAGCTGAATGTCTGCTGGGCAACACTGGAACATCATGGGCTGTAGAGCATCCTGCTGTGGACAGGGCTTCCAAAGCCCTTTATAATGCTGAGCCTGGTCTGCTGGCTTTAGCCTGAGACCGCCTCTTACATGTCCTAGCCGTGCACGTGTGCGCCTAAGATGGCGGGCGCCACGCTGCTGATCGCTCACCGCCTCTCTGTTGGCTGTCAGCACTTGGCGCTTCAGTCCCGGGATCTCTCGCTGCCGCCGCCGGGCTCGCGGCGTCCTCCGCTGCCGCCTGAACGCCGGTCACAGCCAGAAAGCCCCAATCGGACGGCTTGATTCGCGCGGGGGTAGCGGAGCCTTTTCTACCCGCGTCTGGGCATAGCGGCGCCGGAACCGGAAGTCGAAACAACTTTTTAAAGCAAATAATGAAAAAGCAAGACTAGAATTTGCCAAAATGTTAGGCACAGAGCTTCTGTGAGAATGTTCTTTGTACAGATGATTTATCTGAAGCTGACTTTCAACCTATGATAAATAGCAGGCACCCAGTGTAACGGGTTATTATGACAAAGCATGGTGTAGTCCAATCTAAGGGTTTGTGTATAATATCAACACATTTACTAACCCTTTAAGCATCAGTGGAAAGTTTCTCTTTCTTGTGGTATGTCATCATTATCTCCTCCAAGAGGTTTTTTATGGATCCTACTAAGATGCAGGCTATTCAGAATTGGGCACTGCAATTTGTGATTATAAGTTGCTATAGGAGGTTTTTTAGATCTTTCTCCTTCTTAGTAGCACCCACTACTGCTTTAACTAAAAAGGGTGCCAACCCAGCCAAATGGTCTCACGAGGCCCTTGAGGCAGTCTCTACCCATAAGGAATTATTTTCCTCCAGCCCTGTATTGAGACTCCCTGATGTGGAATTACAGTTTATTGATTATTGAAGTAGAAACCTCTGATGTTGGAATAGGAAAGCCCTTAGGATTATAAATTACGTCCATGTACCATTTTCTCTAGAAAATGTTCCACTTCAGAATTAAACTATGACATTGGTAATTGAGATTACCAATGGCCATTAAGTGAGCTTTTGAGGAGCGGAGGCATTGGTTGGAGGGGGTGAAGATGGGCCTTGTTCTTTTCTAGGTTTGATCTTGTTATTTCCTTCTGGCCAGCTTCCAAAAACCTAAAGACAGTTGCTCTATCTTGTAGTTAGTTTTAGTAGAATGTAAAGGCTTCTGCACCATCTTCCATCATACCCATAAAAAGATAATTGTAGGTTTCAAAATGGATATTCCTGATTTACTGTTACAGGCTCAGTCGGGCTCCTCCGGAGAAGCCTTTTTTTTGTCTCGTGTTTTTCCATGAAGATTTTTAGGACCACACGTATGAAAACGGTCTAGGTCTAAAATTCACTTTGTTGCCCATAGCCATAGGTGTAATTTTAGGGGGGGAGGAAGGGACTGGTCCCCCCACTTTCTCCTGGGTGGGGGACGGTCCCCCTCACTTTTAAGCCACTTCAAAGAAGCACAGAGGAGGAAGAAGTTCCCTTTGCCTCATATTTCTGTGCATCTTGGGGGGGCAGAGTAAGTAGCAGTCTCAAGTGTCAGTGCAGAGTGAGAGCAGCGCTGATTGGTACAGCAGGAGTCAGCAGGGGCTGCTTCATCAAGCAGAACGCTGCTCACAGTCCAGCACACTCTGTATCTGGGGCTGTGTAGGTATCTTTCCCTCGTATACCACTTCCCCTATGCTCAGCCCTCATCAAAGAAGAAAAAAAAACTGCTGCCGACTGCACCAGACTACAGGAGACAGGTAAGGAGGGGATAAGGGTGAGAAGTGTATATACTGTATATATACGGGTGTGTGTGTTTACATGTGTCCAGTGTGCGTATAGGGATATGTTCACATGGCGTCTTTGTGGCCCGAACTTTGGGGCGTCTTGCAGCGCAATTACACTCTGAAGTATGGACTGTAACTCATAGCTCTTATTGAGACATATGATTAACATCAGTTTTCCCCATCATGTACTCCGTGCTGGGAGAAAGAAGTGGCATGGGGCTGCCCCGCAGCATTTTAGAAGTACGGACTGGCCAGCGCATACTTCTAAAACACCCGACATATAGAAGAGTGCACAGTACACCCCGCTATACACTGCGTGAACATACATTAAGGGTGCGTTCACAATGAAGATATGAATGCTGATTCTGGGTGGATTCAGTGCTGGATCCAGTCCGACAGGAAATTGATTTACATTATACCCTATGTAAAATCAGTGTTGTTGTTTAGATTACACTTTTTACTTGAGTATTTTCAGCATGTACTGTCAGCGCCTACAAAGAATTCTTTGAGGCATTTTACGCACTAACAGCACTAAACATAGGAGGCAGAAATCTGCTTCAGGCAGACTGGGTCGTTTGCTTGTCGGAATTCTGTGTTTGCAAGCGCTGAATTTCCAACAAGCAAACAACACTGTCAGTGCCGAAAGACCGTCATGTGAGCCCACTCTAAGGGCATTTATGAAGCTCGCCACAACGGAGTGCAAGTTTTCGAGCGCTCGAACGTGAAAGCGCCGGAGGTGCGCTCATACATGCGGTGTAAAGTCCACCTTGCCTCGCCAGTGTGTGAGGCGCACTGTGGGGACTTAGGCGCAGTGCGGGACTGCGCCTAAGATTCGCCGCTCGAGGAGGTGCGCTCATACATGCGGTGAAAAGTTCACCGCGCCTCGCCAGTGTGTGAGGCGCAGTGCGGGACTTAGGCGCAGTGCGGGACTGCGCCTAAGATTCGCCGCCCAAGGAGGTGCGCTCATACATGCGGTGAAAAGTTCACCGCGCCTCGCCAGTGTGTGAGGCGCAGTGCGGGGACTTAGGCGCAGAAGGGACTGCGCCTAACATGTATTCCGAATCGAGACAGGCTGGAAATGAGCGAAAAATCATTAAACATGTCCGTGCGGCATGGAGTATGAATCAAAAAAGCATTTTTATTACAGAGCTCAAACCTTCTAAAAAAATACATAAATAAAATCACTTTCCAAAAATCAAGAACGACGCACTTCAGGAATTTGGATATTGGAAACTGCCGGGAAATACAGTAATTCAAATTCTGTAAGTGCTTCTCATTGGTCGGCATAAACCAGCCAATCAGAATAGGCGCGACAGTGACCCATTAAAACCTATGGAGAAGTATTGACCAATCAAATTAAAAGGCGAGACAGTTCAAAATACAGTAAAATTGGAGAAAACAGCTTATTGGTTGAGCTAGCGGGGGTTTAGCTATCCCGGCCAATCAGAATAGGAGCGTCAGGGACCCATTATAACCTATGGAGAAGTATTGACCAATCAAATTCAAAGGTGGGACAGTTCAAAATACAGTAAAAATGCAGAAAAGAGCTGATTGGTTGAACAAGCGGGGCTTGACTATCCCGGCCAATCAGAGCGCGAGCTACTTTCTCCCATTGTAGTCTATGGACAGATCGGGGCACTGAAATCTCAGCGCCGTGCGGCATGGAGTATTAGGAAATAAATCATTTTTATTAAGTGTAAAACATTCTCTGTAAAAGAGCTCAAACCTTCTATAAACATACATAAATAAAATCACTAACAAAGCTTTTGTCGCCGAGACTGGCGCAACATCAGGAATTGGGATATTCGAAACTGCCGGGAAATACAGTAATTCAAATTCTATAAGCGCTTCTCATTGGTCGGCATAAACCAATCAATCAGAATAGGAGTGACAGTGACCCATTATAAGCTATGGAGAAGTATTGACCAATCAAATGCAAAGGCGGGACACTTCAAAATACAGTAAAAATGCAGAAAAGAGCTGATTGGTTGAGCTAGCGGGGGCTTGGCTATCCCGGCCAATCAGAGCGCGAGCTACTTTGTCCCATTGTAGTCTATGGCCAGATTGGGGCAATGAAATCTCGGCTCTCAGCGCCGTGCGGCATGGAGTATGATTTAAAAAAATCGTTTTTATTAGGTGTCAAATATTATCTGAAAAAGAGCTTAAACCTTCTATAAACATAAATCAATCAAATCCCTAACAACGCGTTTGTCGCCGAGACCGGCGCTACATCAGGAATTGGGATATAGAGAATTGCCGGGAAATACAGTAATTGAAAATCTATAAGCTCTTCTCATTGGTCGGCATAAACCAGCCAATCAGAATAGGAGCGACAGTGACCCATTATAACCTATGGAGAATTATTGACCAATCACATGAAAAGGCGGGACAGTTCAAAATACAGTAAAAATACAGAAAAGAGCTGATTGGTTGAGCCCAGGCGGCAGATATGAATCCACCAATCATATGTAGTGCGTCTATTTTGAGTGGAGAAAGAAGGGCGCGATAGAAGGGCGCCCTAAAAGTTATTACTGTCTATGGGAAATATTCTAGTACTGTGATTGGTTGGGGGAAGAGGGGCTCATCCAGCTTAGCCAATCAGCGGGTGAGCTACCTTCTCATAGAGTTCTATGGGGAAAAGAAATGCAGAGCGAGCTCTGTTTGTGATTGGCTAAGTTAAAAGAGGCGCGGTTATTTGGACCAATGGGAGAGCGAGCGACGCTCTTATGGGTTTTCTAATGCAATCTATAATAAAACTGTACATGGCCGAAATCAAATGACAACACTCATTAAGTTGTACCGATGTGTATATAAAATGAACAATAATATGGGGGTAACGAAAATAAACAAATAAACACGAATTCAATGAATTTATTTTCATTTCTTTATTTTCGTTACACCCATATTATTGTTCATTGGCTACCGAAAATAAAGAAATGGATGAATACGTCTTTTTATTTACAGGAAGCCTATAGACAGCTACATGATCCTAAAGTATATCTGTTATTAGGAAGTGACCCAAAATGGGAATTTTCTAGGAGAGCGTCGTCAATTGTGGATGATGCTTTTTCCATGAATTTAATAGATCAAGAATTGAGAGATTACCTTATTGTTAAGCACCCAATTACCCCTGTGCTGTATCTCCTGCCCAAAATTCATAAGTCCATTCAAAATCCTCCAGGCAACCAATCGTCTCTGGGAGGGGCTCTGTGTTCAATAACATATCTATTTTTCTTGACAAAGTTCTTAGACACTATGTTGTAGAAGATAAATCTTAAATCCATGACACTACTGATTTTTTAAGTAAAATTCAGAATATTGACATCCCTACTGGAGCCATATTGGCTTCTTTTGACATCGTCAGTCTTTATACATCTATTAGACATGAAGAGGGTCTGAAATGTCTTCAAAGAGCACTATCTTCAAGTCAATTTACAGAGGCTAGCCAGCAATTTTTACTATCTTTGTTAAAACTGGTTCTTACATGCACTTATTTTTCCTTTCAAGATAAATTTTATTTGCAAATAATGGGAATAGCTATGGGCACAAATGTTGCGCCCACTTACGCTAATTTGTTTGTGAGGTTTTTTGAGGAGGACTTCGTCTATGTATCCCACCACTTCAGGAATATCCTGGGGTGGTGGCGATACATAGATGATGTCTTCCTTATTTGGACTGGTACAGTAGAAGAGTTGCTGTCATTTCAGCTTTACCTTAATTCTGTTGATGAGGATCTTAAATTTACTTTGACATATTCTATGGAAAATATTCAATTTCTTGATACAAATGTATTTGTTTGCAATAATTGTTTATCAACTAGATTGCATGTTAAACATACTGATAAAAATAATTTGTTACATTTTTCAAGTTTTCATCCAAAGGCTATGATAAAATCTATCCCTTATAGCCAAATGCTGAGGGTAAGGAGAATAGTAGATGATGACCAGGCATTTGAACAATCTTTGGGCTCTATGGTTGATAACTTTAAGAGAAGGGGTTATCCCCCCTCCCTGTTGAATCACCATGCTAACACGGTTCATAACTTGGAACGTTCATTAACATTTCAGCATAAAACCAAAGAACAACTTAAACGTTTGGTTTTTGTCACAGGATACAATGAGGCCAGTTATGATATTAATAGAATTATTAAAAAATATTGGTCCATAATTCAACGTAGTTTCCCAGATGTTGTAGATTTTCAATCTCTTCTGCTGTCCTTATATCGCAGACCTCCAAATCTTCGTGACAAGTTAGTTAGACCGATGATTACCTCTAAACCCTTGACTCAATCTACCATGACAGGATTTACTAGATGGGGATGTTTTCCCTGTCTTAGTTGTGTTAACTGCTCATTTATGCATAAAGGAGTGAGCTTTATTCATCCTATCTCTCAAGTTGAATTTAAAATTAAGTTCTTTTTGACGTGTAGCTCAGATTGGATAATATATGTGTTGTGGTGTCCATGCCGCCTGCTTTTGTAGGAGAGACGAAGTGCGATATGCGCACACGTTTAAACAACCATAGCCATACTATTCGCAAGAAACGCCAAGATTTGCCTGTTTCCAAACATTTTTCAGATTTAGGTCATACTGAACGCGATCTTAAGTTTATGATCATTGATCATGTACCTATGCCCAAAAGGGGTGGAGATCGTTTAATTCTCCTTAAAAAACGTGAATTGGAATGGATATTCCGGCTTAATACTCTTAGACCAATTGGACTTAATGTGGATTTCACTATCTCTCATAAAATGAAATAATGCATTTATTATTAGGATTTTCTGCATTCTCTCTGTGTAAATGTGATTTGTTTATGATTTTTATTTGATTATTATTTATTTTGTTTTTTTCATTCCTTTTTTCATATATCATTTACTTCATTATTTTTTGGAAGATGTGCAAGGAGACCGGGACAAAAGGACTCACACAACTTTTTATATTTAAGTCCTAATACATTGTGCTTTATTTGCCCATTATACAGTGTTTACTTATATCTTTGAATTAGGTGTTGGAGTACACCGTTTTTCTGTATATGCTTCTTTAATAAACATGTGATTATTCTGTACATGCTATATGTATGTTGGGTTACTTAGGTCTGTGGGGCATTAGGATAGGTGCTGGAGTGCACCATTACCGGGTATAGGGGGGTTAATGACTTGTGGTGGGTCGATCCACTTTGTGGACCGATTACCGCCTTAAGTCGTTCTAGCTCTGCGGCCCTCTCTCCTGTGGGATGGATCGCTGCGTGAGCCTCCCCATATCACTTATCCCGGAATAATTTGGCTCCCTTTCCTTTGTACCTTTGTGAAAGCTACGATCTTCTTATAACTCTGCACATTATACTGGGCTTATTCCAGTATGCGCACTGCGGTCCGCGAGATAGACGCATCTGGTTACTAAGGATTCTTCCTGACCAATCATTGTCGAGTTTTTGGGCATGCGCACTAAGTACTATAGGACGCCGCGGTTTGAATCTATGTCAACGATCATGTGAGAGTCTATTTTTGTTCCCCGTCTCCTTTTTATTGCACAATTATGTAATTATATTCATTTTTGATCGGTTACACAAATGTAGTTTGGGCTATATTAGCACTATGCACTTAAAATTTTGTATTGATGCATTTATCATATGGATTAACTTACTGAATCTGTTGGTGTATGCTATTATAATGAATATTATGGTGATTGATTATTATCTGTTTATTGCTAAACTTTTCTATATATATGGTTCACTATCACTTGTAAAATTGCTTGACAAAGGCTCTGTGAGAGAGCTGAAACGTCGCTTTGTGGCATGGAGGAATAAACTACTTTTTTGCCTGAACATCTTTAAAGGGGTTGTCTCGCTACAATGATTGGGTTTTAATTAAAAGATCTTTAAAAAACAAGCAGCTTTGCAATATATGTTCATTACAAATGTCCTACTGATTTTGAGTTAGCCCTGTTAGTAGTAGTACATCAGCTTCTAAAATCTCTATAGCAGCCGACCTGTTGATCCTTATCTCACTGGCTGTCAGGTCTGTATGACTCATCAGCCTCTGAATACAGGTCTGAGCAGAGAGCCTCTCCTGAACAGAATGCTTCTGTAGTGGAGGGAGGGGGAGGGCTCTGGCTTCTGTGTCTGTGCTGCCTGGATTAACCCTGTGTGTGCCTGCTTCCTCCTGCTCTCTACACAGATTGAGAAGAGCAGAGATGAGGCTGATCAATAGATGTGACAGCAGTGACCCTGTGTGTTACTATAATCATGATGTGTCTGTGGAGCTGTGACTATTCTAATACTATACAGATCAGGGGGGCATGTGAACACTTCATGCTCTGCTGTACTAGTGACACATTCTGAGTATAGTAACACTTCACAGCTGCCCTGTGTCTGTTCTGACAGGGTCTGTTTGTTGCTGGAGATGTGCAGATTTGTATGCTAAGCAGGGGGTATAGGAACCTTTAAATCCCCCCTGCTCTGCTATTAGCATACACAGCTTCACAGACCTCTGGCTCCACACTCATAGATCAGC
Source organism: Phyllomedusa bahiana (assembly GCA_025379985.1). NCBI lineage: Eukaryota > Metazoa > Chordata > Amphibia > Anura > Hylidae > Phyllomedusa > Phyllomedusa bahiana. Next base: position 114,380 of record JAODAL010005727.1, on the reverse strand, counting down.
CCTCTCTCTATGTCTCCGAGGAGCTAACAATACAGCTGATCCAGGAGCCTGCAGCAGACCTAGGCAGGCACACACAGGGTAACTCTGGCAGCAAACCCCTCGCCCCCCCCCCTCCATGCTGTATAGAAGTTATGGAGGAGAGCTGTCTGTGTGCTGAGGGGAGGGGGCAAGAGGGAGGAGAAGAGGCAGACAAGAAGCACGCCCCTGAATTCAACTGCCAGGCACATAGATAGGCTGAAAGCTTGTAATGAGACAAATCCTTTAAGGAGTGCCGTGGATTTTTACTATTTTATTTGTTGGAGCCCTTATATCAGAGCTGTCGCCACTGGCACCCGATTTTCCTTTTTCTCATTATTGCCAAGTCCAAGGATGTGCTGCTTTTTTCTATTTTTATGTATATATATATATATATATATATATATATATATATATATATATATATATAGACCAAGGAAAAAATCCACGGCACTCCAAAAAGAAATGATGGTGTAAGAGGGATTTATTCCTCCATACCCACAAGCGAGGTTTCTGCTCCCTCAGGGAGGCTTTGTCAAGCATGATTTACAAGTGAATGAGCTGTTACATTTATACACAAGCTAATACAATTACAATAATTAGTCATCATTTAGGTGTACATAGAATATACAGTGATCAAACGTGATATAGTGAAATCGCAAGACAAGAATAAATATCCAATTCTTCAATGTAAATGTATACTACATTTAAACATAAATCCATAAATACACAACTTGTAACAAACAAAAATATACATAATAAGTAGGCGGAGATGTAAACAAACTCACATGGAGCTGTACCAACAAGCCTTGAATCTCGGCATCCCTAGATGTGAACTGCGCATGCCCATAACCTCATACTGGTAAAGGAAAGCGCGTGTATGCTCCCGGTGCCCAAACAGGAAATGGTCTTCACTGAGGCAAACAGCGCATGTCCAGAAGAATAATACAAACTAGAGGACACGTAACCATGGCGACTGTCATTAGGAACGGCGCATGCCCGAACCTAATCCAGGCAGAGCGTCCATAGCGACAGTCACATAGTGTTCGTATCATAAAGTAATATTCATAACCATATAAGACCCATCATAATAGCAAAAAATAAACGGCAAACCCATAGTCGGGGGGGGGGGGGGGTGATAACCATGCCCAACCCACCTACGAGAAGGGAACAGTAACACGTAATATGATCTCAAAATGTGATGGGATAACAATATATTTCAAAACTTTATTCACAAGAAACTAATACATCCAACAGTAAGTATGGGCATGACAGAACACAATAAAGAATCAATACATTTTACATCTATAGGTCAGCTTCAGTGAGAGAGGTCACCTCTTCTGCTAACAAATCCAAAGAATAATAATAGACGCTCTGCCTGGATTAGGGCATCTAGGGATGCCGAGATTCAGGCTTTTTGGGTTCAGCCCCATGGAGTTTGTTTACTCCCCGCCTACTTATTTGTTATTTTTGTTTGTTACAAGTTGTGTTTTAGGATTTATGTTTAAATGTAGTATCATTTACTTTGAAGAATTGGATATTTTTTTCTTGTCTTGCGTTTCATTTTAAATCATTTTGATACTGTATATTCTATGTACACTAAATGATGATGATGACTAATTATTGTTTTTGTTTAGTTTGTGTAAAAGTAAAAGCTCATTCACTTGTAAATCATGCTTGAAAAAAGGGCCCCGTGGGGGAGCGGGGGGGGAAAAAACGTGCTTGTGGGTTTTGGGGGAATAAAAACTCTTCCCCAAATCATTTTTTTTTGGGTGCCGTGGATTTTTTCTTGGTCTGTATTTAAGATTTTCCCATCTTTTGTGGACCCATTTTTTTCTCATTTTTTCTCTTAGAGTGCGCTTTTTTTCTATATTTTTTTATATATATATTATTATATATATTTTAATTATTATATTTTTTAAAAACAACAAATTTCTGGGGGCCCCTTTTTCTGTAATTAGTTCTGGGGGTCAGTGGGTAATGTAAGATCTTGGGGTACGTGTTTTAAAAATAGTTGTTGTACTGTGTAATGTAATTTCTGGGGTACAGTATGTAATGTAATCTCTCGGGTATAGTGTAGTGTAATCTCTGGGATATAGTGTGTAATGTAATCTCTGGGGTACAGTATAATGTAATCTCTGGGGTACGGTGTAATGTAATCTCTGGAGTACAGTGATCTCTGGAGTTTTGGGGTGAAGTGAATTATATTATTTCTTGAGAACAATGTGAAAATAATTTCTAAAGTGCAATTAGTAACGTAATTACTGTGGCTCCCAGTGTAATTAATTAATTTCTGGGGGGCGTGAGTGATGTTATTTCTGTGTATGGTATGCATAAAAAAAAAAAAAACTTTGGGTACAAAATGTGAATAAATGTTCCAAGGGGTACAGTGAGATTGGGTTCTTTTATTTTCCCATTTGTTGTGTGTTTACAAATTTAAGGAGTAGGATGGGTGATGGGAGGGGTTAAGTGAAATTTGCCGCATTGCACAACATTTTTTATTTCCATCTAGAGGGGGAATGTTATGGGTGGGCTGGTTCGGCTTCATTGCCGGGGCTGTGTTTAGTCCCAGTCCGGCTCTGAACTTCAGTAATTATCAAACTGTAGTACTAAGTTAACAACAGTGAAAACAAAATACTATCAGTGGATAGCAGAGATGTGTATAATTTGATATTCTATGTATTAGAATCACCACAGAATGTTGTGACGCCTATAATAGGTAAATCTAAGTATGCACCTGACATTCACTTCTATTGAATTTCTACTTAACTATGACAGTTTTAACCATGCAGGGAATCGTAAAACTTAGTGTCACGAGAGCCACTCAGAACTTTACGAATTGCAAAAAAGTGTCTGGCGTAGGGCTCCGCCCAGACCTGCGGGGGGAGCTCGCAGCGCTCCCCCGGACTCCCTAGCTGGGTTAGAGTGGGACCGCTTCGCAACAGGGAGAGGAAGGGAGAGGAGGGAAGGAAGGGTAAGAGAAGGAAGGAAAAGGGAGGGAAGAAGGGAAAGGGGGAGAGAAAATTGCCCCCCCCCCCCACTTTTTGAACCAAAGTTACGCCTATGCCCATAGCAACCAATCAGAGTGCCCTCTCATTTTTTCGGAGCACTATATGAAATGAAAGGGGCGCTCTGATTGGTTGCTATTGGCAACAAAGTGAGTTTTAGACCTAGACAGTTTTCATACATGTGGCCCTTAGTTCTGTCATGAGGATAAGATGGCCGGTGATCCTGGTGTCACTAGGATGTATGAGACATTATCCTGATCACTTTGGTGGTCAGATATGTGGCAAGATGTGGAGAGATTTATAGGGGAATGTGACGTCTGTGCATGCAATAAAACACCCAGGACACCCGAGAACCTAAAATATATCCATGGACTTTATTGTGGATTTGGATGGCAAGATACCACTTGTGTAATTTTGGTTAGATTCAGTAACATGGCTCACTTTATACCCTTGTCCAGCTTGCCATCTGGGGATGGGCTGGCTATTCGTTTTATCCAACACGTTGTAAAGCTTCACATGTTACCTGAGAATATTATGTCTGATAGGCTTATATTGCCTCCTACTGGGAAGTTTTTTGTCCAGCCACTGTGTTGTAAGTGTGGCCTTGTGTTTGTGTGTTTAAGTAAATAATGTCCAATTTTTCTGTGTTCACAATCTGTTGCCTGATTTCTGATGGCCTTCTGTGTCAACTGGGGTATTATTGTAAACTTTTCTACTGCCTATCACCCGCAGCCTAATGGTCAGAGAGAGAGGGTGAACCAGACACTGAAAAAGTTTTTTTTCTGAGTCACATGATGATTGGTGTCAGTTGTTGCCCTGGGTGGAGTTTCCCTATAACAACTGATGCCATGCCTTCGCTAATGTTTCAAAATTTTTATGCAATTAGATTTATCCCAAAGCAGCTTCACTCTCTAAAAGTTTAAGTTTTGAAGTTCCATTACTCAGGCAGTAGGTCATAATGCTAAAGTTAGTATGGAGTAAGGTTCATAGGGCTTTAGGCTTTGCTGCTCTCTCTGCCAAATGTAAGGCTGATGTCCATTGCAAGCCACAAAAGTTCAGGGTAGGATATATAAGATGACACGTATGAACAGGGCTGACCCAGAAGCCTGGTGTATTTTCAGCCCGACATCTAGCGTAGCCCCATTCGCTCTATTGTTAATGGGCCTACACGCCAATATCAGGCGCATTACAGAGCGCCCGCGGCACTTTTAATGCGTTTGATTTTGGGGGGCGTGCAGGAGGCGGGGCGCACTAGAACTGTACGAAGCTATAGATATATAACTTCAGTAGGGCAATTCCAGATGCATTACTGCTGGAATAGGTAACCCACTTTCAAAGTGGTTTACCTGAGCAAGAATTGACATTTATGCTCTAAAATGCGCCTGATTTATGACCCGCAGTAGAGCGGGTTCATAAATCAGGCACATTCTACAATTTTAATATGCATATAAAAAATGGCGTCTAAGCGCCATTAATCATACATGTTGGCCATAGTGTTGCTGTTCACTGGAAACATAAGGTTAAAACAACCATGTAGAAAGTCAGATAACAGATTTATTGGTCCATTTCAGATTATAAAACAGATTAATCCGGTTCCATTCATGTTGGATTTGCCCCAGAATATGAGATTTCCCAGGACCTTTCATTGTTCTCTTTTGCAGTCTCCTTCCAGAAAGTTTTTCCCAAGGCCCCCACTTGTTTACGGTCAGCCTGAATTTGTGGTCAAGAAGATCCTTGATTCTAAGTGGTGGGGCAGCGACTTTATTATCGTGTACAATGTTAGCATTATTGTCCAAAGGAGAGGTCTAGAGAGCTAGTCAGCCCAAATAAACCCAATAATAAGGGTTCTTCAGCCCTAACTGAAGGAGGGGGTGTAAAGTTCCGAATGGCAGGTACCTCCTGTCATTTTATCTTCTCCTGGTTACTAGATCATATTAGGCTGTTGCTGTGTGACTGCCTCAAACTGCTCTCTGAAATCAATTTACCATGCTGCACATATGAACTTGATTATTTGAGAATAGTTGGTTGTTAGCCATCTATAAAGCTGAGCTTCACTTGCTGGTTAGCGATCTGTATACTGTTTCTAAGAGCTTGTATTTTGGGAGCTTATTGAATTCTGTTTCTAGCATTCAGTCTTGTTTTGCTTAGTTATCTGTTACTAATTTGTTATGGTTCTGTTTTGTCTAAGTTCTCTGTTGTTTGTTAATCGTGTATTTTTTTATACATATACCATTGGTTATGATTGAGGGCCGTACAAGTTAAAGGGGTGTTCCAGGACTGATTAATGCTCCTTCTTTCATCGGGGTATGAATAAAAAATGTAAGAGAAGGCTCATACTTACTTCTGGATGCTCCTATTCACTCCTGGCTTCTGGTCCGTACATCCCTGGATGAAGCAGTGAAGATAAGCGTTCACGTGAAAGCTCCAGCCAAATACAGGCCAGAGAGGTCACTTATGTGTTACATTGTGGCCTGTGATGGGAGCTGTCACGTGAATGATGGACGTTCACTCCTTACTTCCTGATTGAATGCACGGCTGCTCGGAGTGAACAGGAGGTAAGTATGAGTCTTCTCTTCTATTTTTTACTCATACCCCAATCAAAAAACGAGCATTGATAAGTCATGAAACACCCATTTAAGCCTGAAATGTGTAATCTTTGTATGTCTCATTGACATAACGATTGTTAACATTTGTTTTCAATAAACATATAATGATTTTAATTATACAGGATGCTGTATATCTTACTATTTTCCTGGATATTTGGAGGTGGAAGTTCACTGCCTGGTCTATGCATTCCATTACTGAAGCATTGGTGAGCTGGTTTCTGATTTTTCTACGATACTACATATATTTTTATATAGTTTTTTTTTAGGAAATTTATGGTATTTTTCCTTCTCTTCGGGTAATTATGGCATCTTTTTTAGATGTCAGTAAAGGTTTTTTTTCACCATGCTGTTTCACTGAGTCACAAGCAGCTTTACCTTCACTCTGCCTGTCAGTCTGTGGGTGGTTCTATGGCAGCGATTAGCATATTTAGCTTCTCCGTAACTAGCTAAGACATAAGTGCAGGAAATTTAATCTTCAATAAACAAAGCCACAAGTGAAAACAATTGTTTATTTGTAAACAAAAGCTTATCTGGTTAGATAAAATGAGTCTTCTCTAAAAGTGGGACTTCTGACCATGGTGACATTACTCTCTGCTCTCTGTCTAATCACGATAATAATATCGCAAAACCCAGAGAAATTGTTTGGGACTTGAAGATAAAATCTCCTTATCTCATGATCAAGGTAAAATCAAAAGACTTTTAGAAAAAGTCTCCAATTACCAGTCTCTACATGTTGAAAGCTAATCTTTATAATGAGAAAACCCCCTTAAGAATACTTACAATAGTTACCTTTTCATTCAGTTTATGCAGAATGTCTAACATGTTTTTAAAAAGCATTGTTTGTATCATGTAACATTATTCTATCATTAAGATTCTTGTCATCTGAAATGTGTAAGAGATTTGTTAGACATTTGAATTTTATCTCTTTCACTATTTTATGTGGAATGCAAAAATAAAATTTTGAATATTAGTTTTTATGGATGGGGTCAAATTGTCCCGACCAAATTTGCTAATTTCTGTATTTTAAATGCATTCTTCAGTAACTTGTCAGAACTGGAGGTAAAGAACAAAAACTCTGTGTGCTACCTAGATTTCGTTTCAGAATAGTAACATATCCCATTCACAATTATATAAATTGCAATAGCAAATTTGTTCATTTATTTGATCATTTGTCCAGCATGTCGTTTACAATATGTTGGATGTAACACAGGGCCACTGAAAATAAGAATTAGGAGACATCTTTCCGATTCAATAAGGAGAGATTGTTTCAAATCTTCGGTGGTATCCTTTCATTTTCAAAGCTTACATGCCGGTAATGTCAGTTTGTTTTCTTTCACCGAAATAGAGAAAGTTATAAAATCGGAGGCAGAAGGAGACTTTTATAGAAAATTACTTAGCAGAGAGTCAAAGTGGATATTCGATTTGGCAACTATAATACCAGGAGGTTTAAATATTAAACAAGACATTTTTATTATTACGGTATTTCTGTATGTTATTTCTGTATTTTTTCTCTCTGCTAATTATTTGTACATTGTTCGTATATGCCCTGTTTTTCATCTGCGTTGGGAACAGCTATCTGTTATTCTAAAAGTAGGATCCACTGTGTCCCCTCACAGGTGTTTTAAATTGTTATCATTATACACTTATTCCTATGCTATGTTTAAGGATTGAGATCTGAAACGCGTCAGTGAGGACATTCTGTTTATGTGAAACGTTATGTATTTGATGTTTGTAACTACCATGGATTTTTAAGATTTGGAGAAATAAAGAAGAATTCATTATTTTATCTATGTGTTAAAGCTGGCATTTATCAATGGTTTTCTCTTGCAAAAGCAGAGCTTTGGTTTCGCTCTTAGCCATGCTTCCTCTGGAGTTACACGAACGGGTTTAATAGGAGAGCTGTTTTATTCCATGGTACCCACCTAATCTGTTTAAAATGGGAGGGAAAAATTTGGGGACCCTTGTGGGAGGGAGCAAAAAAAAGTTTTTGTTTTCTGGTACTAAACAATCGCTCATGGTAACAGTGGATTAAAATTTATTTTTTGACTGAAAAAAAAATTTTTTTCCCATGTGTTTAGAAAAACTATTAAAACTGTCCCCTTTTTTAAATGATAACGCTATAAATTAACTTTTAACAGGTACATATTTGTAAAAAAGGGGGGGTTCAGTACACCCAAAAACAAGAAAATTTTGGGGAGGGTAGGGGCCATGTTTTAAAAGTCCCAAAATTTTTTTGATGTTTTTTTGTAGGTTGGGGAAATTTTTTGCCGCCTTTTTTAGCTGCCCGTCCGAATATTGGTAAATGCCTGGATTGTGGGGTCCATGAACAGCCAAATTAGGTTCAGTGGGGCATACTTCCCAATCTGTTTCACAAAACAAAACACTAAACCCAAATTGGGCCTAGAGGGTAAGTTAAATAAGAAAAAGGGCGGGGGCGTAAAATGAGAAGCCTGGGCCCCAAAGCAAAAAATTTTGGGTTTGGGCCCCCCCCCACCCCCCTCCCCGACTACGAACCCTTTACCAGGAACAAGAGTTAGATACCTCCCATACATTTTTCCAAACCATTTTCTGCTACCAAACAAAAACCCCTATAAACAAAACCAAATTTCCAATAACAAATATTACATTGGGAAAGATTATACGCCCCGAACTTTAACAAAATTGACTGAATTTTAAAACCCCAAAACCCCATTAAATGATCAGTATACACGACCAAAAGTACCCCCATATAAGTGACCATATAGTAGTATTTTTTATGTAACCCGGCTCTGCGACGTATATAACCATCATACATTTATCATTTTTTGTTGGTTAGACACCAGTGTACAAAAGGCCCCTGCAGCTTATGGGGGATTGAATTGTTAGCCCACATCTTGTGACTCAAAAGGGGGGATTTCTCTGATGGGTCGTTGACTTTTCCCTTTTGTTTTTTCCCCCCTGGGCCAGAATGAAATTGGAAAGACGTCTCCCCCCAAAATTGTTTTCCCCGGAGATTTAGACCCCAAATATTTAGATCCTCACTTTTCCGGGACCCCCCTCCTGGGGCCCCCCTTGGCAAATGGGGGGCCATTTAGGCAGGCAGGGTTTAGATAGGCTATATGGGGCCCCATATAGGCAGTCAAGCAGAGTTTAGGTAGCTATAGGGCCCCATATGGATAGGCAGAGTTTAGGCAGTTATATGGCCCCATATAGATAGGCAGGCAGGGTATAGGGGACAGATAGGTAGGAAGGCAGAGTTTAGGTAACTATAGGGCCCATATAGATAGGCAGACAGGGTATAGGGGCCATATAGGTAGGAAGGCAGAGTTTAGGTAGTTATAGGGGCCATATATGTAGGCAGTCAGGGCTTAGGGTAGGCTATAGGGCCATATATAGGCAGGCAGGGCTTTGGGGAGGCTATATATAGGCAGGCAGGGCTTTGAGGAGGCTATAGACACTATATATAGGCAGGCAGGGCTTTGGGAGGCTATAGGGGCTATATATAGGCAGGCAGGGCTACAGGGGCTATATAAAGGCAGGCAGGGCTACAGGGGCTATATATAAGCAGGCAGAGCTAAAAGGGCTAGATATATGCATGCAGGGCTACAGGGGTCATATATATAGGATGGCAGGGCTATAGGGGCTAGATATTGGCAGGCAGGGCTATAAGGGGCATATATATAGGTAGGCAGGGCTATTGGGGCTAGATATAAGCAGGCATGGCTATGGGGGCCAATATATAGGCAGGCAGGGCTATAAGGGCCTATATATATGCAGTCAGGGCTATAGAGGCCAATATATATGCAGGCATGGCTATAGTGGCCAATAGATATAGGCAGACAGGCTATAGGGGCAAATATATAGGTAGGCAGGGCTATAGGGGCCAATATATAGGCATGAATAGCTATAGGGGCCAATAAATAGGCAGGCAGGGCTATAGCGGCAAATAAATAGGCAGGCAGGGCAATAGGGGCAAATATATAGGCAGCAGAGCTATAGGGGCCAATATATAGGCAGGCAAGGGGCTTCATTGTTATTAACAAAATAAGAAATCACTCACTAACCTGTCTCTCGCTCCCTCGCAGCTCCTCTCCCTGGCAATCTGTGCTCAGCGCGGGCTGCGCGATGATCTGACGTCATCGCGCAGCTCACGTCAGCACTGAAGGCCGGCGCAGGCTGATTAGCAGAGCCGCTCTGCTCTGCTAATGCCGGCCAGTCCTGCCTTTGGGCACTCAGGCCAGAGGGCTCGGGCGTTCAGAGGTAGGAAGCGCCGGGCCCTGCAGCTCCGCGTCCGCCGGCAGTGAAATAGTATGTTCACTGCCGGCGGGCGCAGGAGCCGAACCACTGGGGTAGCAGACGTGGTAGCGGCTGCCCCGGGGCACGGGCCCCCTAAGAGCAGGGGCCCCAGGGCGCTGCTACGTCTGCTACCCTGGTATTTACACCCCTGAAGAGAGAATAATATCATAAATAAAAGCAGGTCATCTATGCTTTTACAGGAGCAGGAACACAGATCACACATCCACCTCCTGTCAACCTGTTCCCTGCTGGTTATCTTCTGTTTTAGTTAAAATAAAACCTGCAAGTATGTGGATCTCCAATTCTAACCTACTAACTCTCAGGCTGGATTGCAGCTAGACTTATTTGAAAGCCATAATTCTAGCTGTAGTGGCATTCTAGCTTTAAAAAAAAAGTAGCCAGATGATATCTTAAATGTCATCGGCTACTGAAGTACCTCCTTGCCAGGACATACAATACATTCTTAGAAAAAGGTAATCCACGGCACACCAATGGTAAAGTGCAAATAAAAGTGTACTTTATTTTATACAGAAAAGCAGATGGCAGAAGAGGTATACAATATATCCAATAGCAGAGGTATACAATATATATGTCACGAGTGTGGTAGGGACCCCTTGGACCGCCGCAAGCGTGATGAAGCTCCGGGGAGCGGAGTCTAGTGGCCCCGGTTTTTTCACCAGGGCCCCCGCCCCCGGAAAAAGGGATTTGCTGCGGCGGGGGGTTAAAGGTTGCCCCCCTGACTTGACTTGCTTGCGGTAGCAGCCGAGGTTAGCGTGGTACAAAATCGTAAGGCAAGCTCTTAGTCGGGGATAGGCGGTAAGGTCAGGACCGGCGGCAAAGGTTCGTGGTCGTGGGACGTAGGCGAGAAGGTTTGGTACACGGTAATCAGGACAAGACTAGAATAGACGCTTTCTCTGTAGGCAACGGGCACTAAAGATCCAGTGGGGATATAGGGTCAGCGCCTGGCAATCAACCAATTACCGGCGCGCTGGCCCTTTAAATTTGAAAGAACTAGCGCGCGCGCCCCTAAGGAGCGGGGACGCGTGCGCCAGCCGTCAGGAGACCGCGGGGAAGCAGGAGCGTGGCGGGGTAAGTGGATTGGCACGGGGGAACGCGTGTGCCCGCGGCCCGACACGCGAGCCGCGGCGCCACTCGTCCCCGAGCCAGGGGACACAGTAGGGACATGATAGCAGCCGCAGCCCGATCCATGGGCTGCGGTACCGCTCGTTACAGTACCCCCCCTCTGAGGCCTCCCCTCTCCTCCTAGATTGGAGAAATTTCAGTACCAGGTCACGGTCCAAAATGTTCTCCTCCGGCTCCCAAGATCTCTCCTCCAGACCGAATTCCTTTCAGTCGATGAGAAAATGTCGTCTCCCCCTGATAGACCTCATGGCCAGAATTTCCTTCACAGCGAACACGTTGGATGCTTCGGCTGCAGGTGAAGGGGGGATGACTTTTCGAGAGAAGCGGTTCAGCACCAAGGGCTTCAGCAGGGAGACATGGAAGGAATTTGGGATCCACTTATAGGCCACTGGGTTAATACGCTCCAAGACCTCGAATGGCCCCAGGAACGGAGGACCTAGCTTGTAGCTGGGTATCTTAAACCGGTTTGTATTGGCAGACAGCTACACCTTGTCACCCGGAGCAAAGGTCGGCGCCGGTTTCCTCTTCTTGTCCGCCTGGTTCTTCATGTGGGCCGCTGCTCGCTGTAGGGATTGATGAGTCTGTTCCCAGATAGTTGTCATATCCCGAACTAGGGACTCCTGTGCGGTAACCTCGGTTGTGGCAAACGGGTGTGGGGGGCGGGGATGCTGTTCGTAGACCACATAGAAGGGGGAAGCACCGGCAGATTCTGAATCCAAGGAGTTGTATGAGAACTCTGCCCAGGGCAGTAAGCTGAACCAATCATCCTTACGGGCCTAGACAAAGTGGCGTAAATAACTGCCCAGGACCTGGTTAACTCTCTCCACCTGACCGTTCGACTGTGGATGATATGCTGAGGCGAAGTCCAACTTCACTTGTAGCCGGTAGCAGAATGCTCGCCGGAACCTGAAAACAAATTGGACCCCCCAGTCTGAGACAATGTGCTGTGGCAGTCCGTGCAGACGGAAAATGTGCTCAAAGAAGAGGGTGGAGAGACGAGGAGCAGACGGTAGCCCGCGCAACGGAACAAAGTGCGACATTTTTGAAAAGCGATCCGTGACCACCCAAATACTAATATTGCCGGAAGACAGGGGGAGGTCGGTCATGAAGTCCATTGCCACGTGTCCACGGGGAACTGGGAATAGGCAAGGGTTGCAGTAAACCAACCGGACTGTGGCGAGGAGTCTTGTTGCGGGCACAAGTGGTGCAGGCTTCCACAAATTCTCTTGTGTCCTTGGCAAGGTCTGGCCACCAGTAGAAGCATGAGATCAGCTGATACGACCTCCGGACACCAGGATGCCCTGCCACCAGCGAGCACTGTCCCCATCGTAGGTCTCTTCTCCGAAGGGCCGGGCGTACATACATCTTGCCCTGGCGACAAGGTCTTGGAGAAGAACCCACAAGTGAGTCTGAGTGAGGACTGCCCCTGCACCCACGGAAGAAGCATCCACCTCCAATGCAAAAGGCTTCTCGGAATCCGGGCGAGACAGGATGGGAGCAGAGGAGAAGGCTGTCTTTAACTCGGAAAAAGCTCTCTCCGCCACCGGCAGAGATTGGCCTTCTTCTTAGTCAGGGCCATGATGGGAGCCACCAAGGTAGAAAAGTGGGGGATAAATTGCCAGTAATAGTTGGCGAATCCCAGAAAGCGTTGAATGGCTCGAAGTCCAACTGGCCGAGACCCTGCAAAACAGCCTACAATTTGGTAGGGTCCATTTGCAACCCCTTGTCGGAGACGATATACCCAAGGAAGGGCAAACTGGTCCGGTGGAAAAAACATTTCTCCAGCTTAGCATACAGGTGTTTGGCGCACCTGAATACGATGGGTCGGTAGATCAGGAGAGAAGACCAGGATATCGTCCAGGTAGACGATGACACAAGTGTAGAGAAGATCCCTGAAGATATCATTGACGAACTCCTGAAAGACTACAGGAGCGTTACACAGACCAAACGGCATTACTAAGTATTCAAAGTGCCCATCCCGGGTGTTGAAGGCCGTCTTCCACTCATCCCCTTTTCGAATCCTGATGAGGTTGTAAGCCCCGCGCAGGTCCAGCTTAGTAAACACCTTGGCTCCCCGGAGCCGGTCAAAGAGTTCCGAGATCAACGGTAGAGGATACCGGTTCTCTGCTGTAATTTTATTGAGCCCCCGGTAGTCGATGCAAGGATGCAGAGACCCGTCCTTCTTCTGCACGAAGAAAAAATCCAGCTCCGGCCGGTGAGGAGGACTTGCGAATGAAGCCGTTCTGTAAGTTCTCCCGGATGTAGGCCGACATGGCCTGGGTCTTGGGCACAGACAGAGGGTAGACCCTGCCCCGGGGAGGACTAGTCCCAGGCAGGAGATCAATGGGACAGTCATAAGGACAATGAGGCGGAAGAGACTCAGCCTGCTTCTCGGAAAACACATCCGCAAAGTCCTGGTATTCCGAGGACAGACCTGGCAATGGCTCTGAAGGAGTCGGCGAAGCGGTGGGGTGCACCAGGCATGGTGCAGCCAAACAGAGATTCTGACAGTCCAGACCCCAACGAAGGAGTTCGCTTGTTCTCCAGTCCAGCGTAGGAGCATGACGTTGCAGCCACGGAAGCCCCAGAAGAATCGCTGAGGAAGAACGAGGCAGCACATAGAACGAGATCTCCTCCTTATGCAGGGCCCCTATATAAAGGGTTAACGATTCAGTCCTGTACTGGATGGAATCGCTTAAGAGCTCCCCGCTGACCGAGGAGATCACCAGCGGCCTCTCAAGGCGTACCACCGAGAGGCGGTACTGAGATACCAGAGAGGAATGAATGAAGTTCGCGGCTGATTAAGAGTCCAGGAAGGCAGGAACCTGAACCACTAATCTCGAACTGGTGGAGAACTGTACTGGCATAGTTAATCACGGAGAGGAGGAATTTTCACCCAGGGACGCCTCTCCCACTTTCCCTAGGTGCAAGCGTTTCCCGGATGCTGGGGACGTAGAGGACAGTCCCGACGGTAATGGTTCGGGCTGGCACAGAAGAGGCATAGATTTTCAGCTTGACGACGAGACTGTTCTTGCTCCGTCAAATGGGCTTTTTCTACCTGCATGGGCTCCTCGGAGGATGGCTGCGGAAGCAGTAGGAGAGGCCTCTGGAAGACAGGAGCCAGCCGATGAACACGGCGGGACCGAACCAACTCACGCTCTTGACGGATCTCCTCCTGGCGCTCGGTGAAGCGTATATCTATACGGGTGGCCAAATGAATCAGATCACTCAGGGAGAAAGGAAGATCTCTTGCAGCCAGTACATCCTTAACCCTGCTGGAAAGACCCTTCTTAAAAGTAGCGCAAAGGGCTTCGTCGTTCCAAGACAGCTCCGAACCCAGGGTACGGAACTGGACTACGAAGTCACCAACTGAGGACTCGCTTTGGCGGAGATTTAGGAGCGTGGTTTCTGCTGAAGACACACATGCGGGTTCCTCAAACACGCTGCGAAATTCCTCCAAGAATGCCTGCAGATTCGCTGTCACCGGGTCGCTCCTATCCCAAAGAGGTGAAGCCAAAGCTAGGGCCATCCCAGAAAGCAAGCTGACCACAAATGCCACCTTGGAACACTCGGTCGGAAATTGGTTGGCCATTAGCTCCACATGCATGGAGCATTGTATAATGAAACCCCGACACAGCTTAGGATCCCCCTCGAACTTGGACGGCAACGGTAGTCGGAGCTTGGGACCCCCAGTTGCGGGCGGAACAGCTGCCGGAGGCGTAGGCACAGATGGCGACGGCTGCTGTTGAGCCAAGAACTGCTGTAACATGGAGATCAGCTGGTTCAGTTGCTGAGCTTATTGCGCAATCCGCTGCGACTGCTGGGCCACGATTGCTGCGAGATCCGCATCGCCAGGCAGAGTTACCTCGGCGGGATCCATGGCTGGATCTTACTGTCATGAGTGTGGTAGTGGATCCTCTGGACCGCCGCAAGCAGTGATGTAAACCTCACCAGGGCGGAGTTTAAGTAGGTCACGGTTTTCACCAGAGCCCGCTGCAAAACGGGATGGACTTGCTGCGGTGGGAGTCTACCAGGTCGCTACCCCTGACTTGACTTGCTTGCGGTAGCAGCCGAGGTTAGCGTGGTACAAAATCGTAAGGAAAGCTTGTAGTCGGGGACAGGCGGTAAGGTCAGGACAGGCGGCAAAGGTTCGTAGTCGTGGGACGTAGGCGAGAAGATTCGGTACACGGTAATCAGGACAAGACTAGAATAGACGCTTTCTCTGTAGGCAACGGGCACTAAAGATAAAGCGGGGAGGTGCTGGAGGCGTTACCAATATATAGGGTCAGCACCCGGCAACCACTTCTCGGCGCGCTGGCCCTTTAAATTTGAAAGAACTGGCGTGCGTGCGCCCTAAGGAGCGGGGACGCACGCGCCAGCCGGCAGGAGACCGCGGAGAAGCAGGAGCGTGGCGGGGTAAGTGGATTAGCGAGGGGGAACGAGTGTGCCCGTGGCCTGACACGCGAGCCGTGGTGCCACTCGTCCCCGAGCCAGGGGACACAGTAGGGACATTAGAGCACCTACAGTCCGATCTATGGGCTACAGGACCGCTCGTTACAAAATACAATTGCAGTATAGGTGCAGTAATACAAAAGTTAACAGTCCAGATTACTGCACATGTGCAACATATGTAACATATCGCAAATTGATTGATTTTGTATGCTGTTATCGAAGTTTCAGCACAACACATTTGTCAAGAGACATCTGTAGGCATGGGTCAGAGACAAAATAGAAAGACAGTAGCTTTGAAATGCAGAACTGTACCGGCGCTTGAGAAGGGGAGCAGCAGTCAAGGTATCCAGTGGTAGTGGCCAATAGGGACTATAGTACTGGAGAAAGAGGATAAGGGGAGTAACAGTCAGGGTATCCAATGATGGTATTCAAAAAGAACTGATAAGGGACAGCTGCAAAAGTACGTCCGCAATGGTTGGAGATTGCCGGCAATCTATACAATACATTCTTGGCATGAAAAGTCAATAGAATCCATCTATTTTGAAGTATCTGTCGAAAAATGGATCCAACCTAAATGTTAATGTCACAACACTAGTGTGAACAGAGCCTCAACCAGTCACAGAGTTTGCATAAGAAATTGTTAGCATTTCAAAAGGCATAATTAGTTATGTCATTTTATGTGACTTTCATGTGTCATTATTTTATATCTGATCAAACAGGCCACATTATAGCATACAGAAATTTTATTTATTAAAAATCTTCTTATGAAGTTTTAGGAAGACTTTGATAGAAGTTATACCTGTTATATATCAATAATGCATTATTAAATAGAAAAAGGTCTGAAAAGTAAATCCAAATCTAAAAAATATTTTTGTCTTAAAGAAAATCCTCTAATTAAGCAGTAGGAGGCAGTGTTTAACTAAGGCTTTTTAAACCCAAGCGAAATTATCTCTGTCTTCTAACGAAAGTTCTCTCTTTCAGTTTGCTTTGTGCATGAACAATGTTTCTGTAGTATTTTACTTTGTACAGTCTATGATTATCATAATTACATAATAGCTTCACTTTAAGATGCATTGAAAAGACCCACATTTTAGTATGCAGGTCAATACAAATTTTGTGTTTTCTGTGTTAATAGTGAAAGCAAGAACTCCCTCAATTTCTAATATTATTTTGTTGCCAGACAACTAGGCTAAGCTGAAAACATTGTTATCTGAGCTAACTCTATGGAAACAGGTAATTGCTTCAACCCTGGGAGTCCACATCATAGGTATCTGAAGTAATGCGACATTCATTATATTTATGGAACTCCTTTATTGGCCACGCTGGTTTATATTGGTAATACCTTATAATTTATAAATTTTTGTAGATATTCTTCATAAGTCCACTGACACACACACATATATTTATTGTGGGAATTAGCTTCACAAATAGTAGGCAAACAAGCGGAATTTGGATGCAAAAAATAAAGGGTTTATTTAAAATAACCGGCAGAAAACCAAAAAACAGGAACAAAATAGCAGAAGGCTTAACAGCAGCCATTTAAACATCAAAACAAATGGCTTGACTTCAGCTTAATACACAACAAAAAGTTTATACACCTCTGTGTAGTTGTTTTAGTCCATGTGCAGACCAGCAAGTTTGTCTCAGTCCTTTTTTCCAGGGCTCCTTTCTCTTCCTCAGGTTATTCAGCATCTGGGAGAGTTGGGGGACATTCCTGGCAGCAGATGTCCAGGAAAGCAGAGTAGCACAAATCCCCCACAGCAGGCACTCAATTTTTCTGGATGCTTGCTATGGTGAATGTCATACAGTTTTACCAGATGACGAATAACCTATCCAGCATCTAGGAAAGCTGGGTGATGTCCCTTCACAGCAGGTATCCAGAAAAGCTGTGTTATTCTGCTTTCCTGGGTGTTGGCTGTGGGGGATGTCACACAGCTTTCCCGAGCACTGAATAGGCTAGCATCTCGGTGATGCCCCATTTGTAGGGTTGTTATTTTATTTTTTTTACAGGTTTCCCTTTTGAACTGTGACAGATTCAGTGACTTAGCACAGTGTTGCATCTTTTTCTTTGATAAAATGGTTAACGAGGGTTGGTGTCAGGGAGTGTTTATTTAAAAACAGCTTTTTGTGTGTTTTTTTTTATTTTCTTCCAGTGTTAGTAATAGAGACATCTGACAGACTACTATCACTGGGGCTTGGTCTCAGCCAGCGGTATTTTTTGGTACTGCAATTCTGACACTATTACCCCAGTACCCAACGCACCAGGGGTGCACTGAGAAGAGCCGGGTAACCTTTAGAAGTGGACTGTCTAGTTTTATGGTATGCTTCTAGGGCAGCTGCGGCATAATATTTTTAGAGTGGGAAGGGACCAATATACATGGACCTTCCCAGTCTGATAGTATCAGGCTGCAGCTGTCGGTTTTACCTTGGTTGGTTATGGAAAATAGGTGGGACCCCACGTCAATTTAAAAAAAAAAATAATTTGTTCTTTTTAGATTTGTGGGGGCCCCACTTTTAACCAGCCATGGTAAAACCAGCAGCTGCAGGCTGATATTAAGATGGGAAGCTCCATGAATATTTGTCCTTTACCATCCTATAAACACCATCCTGCAGCTGCCCCAGAAGTGGACCATCACATTAGACAGTCTGTTTCTAACAGTTTCTCGACTCTTCCTCAGTGACACATATCTTGTAGTTCTGCTGCAATTCAGCTACATGAAAAGGCTGGGATGAACTGCAGGATCAGCCAACGTGACATCCCTGGAACTTCACCACTGAGTAGAACAACCTGCTTGGCACAAATCTGCCATCCACTATTTTTCCTGTAGGTTGCTTACATATCTCCCCTCTCACCAAGGCCAGGGGACTGGGCACTTGAACCCATTAGACAGTGGATCCTTGACAGGGCATCTGCATTTATATGATGTTTCCCTGCCTTGTGTTCTAACACAAATATCCTGCAACGCCAGGAACCACCTTGTCACCCTTGCATTATTGCCTTTGTTTCTGTATATCCAGTGTAAGGGCCATGGTCCGTCACCAATCTGAACTTTCTACCAGTCAGATAAGATTGCAAGCCCACTTTATGACATTTCCTTTCCACAATTGAATAATTCTTTTTGCAGATGAGGTTCCTGCTTAAATATGTAATGGGGTGCTCTTCCCCATTCACATCCTATGACATTATTGCCCCCAAACCAACCTCTGAGCCATTGGTCTAAATCATTGTCTCTCACAAACTAAAACTAGCTGACTACAAAGGTCCAAAAATTACTTTTCTGCTTCCTCAGACCACTGAACCGTTACTGCTTTTTAATTTTTGTAAGGTCATTAAGTGGGGATGCAATGTAGGAAATGTTTGAAATGAACATACGGTATTAGCCCACAATACCCAGGACTGCCCTTAATTATCTAGGGTCTTATTGTGCCCTTACCTATGGTATATCCAAAATATTGAGCCTCCTCTAGCCCATTGGCACAGGATTAGCAAAAAACCCAGCTTTCCTCAGAACATGAAGTACTGTTTGTACTTTACTCAGACGGGATTCCCAGTCAGTACTAAAGACCACAATATGGTCCAGACCTGCGTATCTGGTATGGGGCTTTAAAACCCTGTCCATTGCTCTCTGGAACGTAGGTGGTGCACCTTGCAACCCAAATGTCATCATGTTATACAGAAAAAGCCCATGGGGGGGGGGGGAAGCAGTTTTCACCTTTGACTCCTCTGACAGGGGAATCTGTCAGTAACCTTTGGTTATCTCCAAAGTGGTAATGTACAGTACCTGGCTTGCCCCAACCTTTTGATTAATTCATTGACCCTGGGCATCGGGTCGGAATCCTACTTGGAGACTTCAGTTAGCCAGCGAAAAGCATTACAGAATTGCCGGGTCCCATTTGGCTTAGGCACCAATACAATGGGTCTGGACCAACTGCTTTTTGACTCCTCAATAACCCCTAGAGCTAACATGCGCCTTACCTCCTGTAATGCTTCACTCATGTTTGACCACCATCTTGGTTCAGCTCGGGGGTCATTCAGCTTTCGGATCGCCGTCTTTTGTAAACAGTATTGGCACACTGACAACATTGTGCGGTTTAACACTGGCCTCAGCCAGCTTTATTCAGGCACAGGATAACAAAACAGAAACCATAAACAGAACACCTCAGGCCGTCCAGCCACTAAATACACATACAGTGAGTCTCTCACTGCCCAGTGATCTATCACAAAGGACCACCAAAACCACAGTATTCTTACTGTCACAATACTAGCCTGGGTGCCAGAGCCCTTTTCCTTCGCTCCTCTGCTGCTCCACTCCAAACAGCAGACCACACCCCTTGATCACCTGGAGAGACAGGCTTTTTATAGGCCTGGTAAGACCTGGACCTGGAACGTGGGAACAGCCACCCACCCAACTGCAGCTGTTCCAGGAAAAGCCAGCCCAATATGGCTGGGCATCAGCCATAATAGGTATAGGTGTCAGTAACCTAGTGTTGCTGACAGACAACCACTGGCTTCCCCCACCGGCACCAGGCCCCTGGTGTCACATTGCTAGCAGGACACCTACTGTACACCCCCTAGTGACAGCACCATGAGACTACCTAAGGTTGCTGCGCCACACTCCCTATAGACCGTTGTCTCAGAGACTCCGTAATTCTATCTGGCTTAACTTGTACTTTTCCCCCAGGGACAGTAATTACCTCATGCTGAACAACATCTGTAGTGCCTGTAAAGTAAGTAAATGTATCCCTATTCCATTGTAGAAACTCCCAAGTTTCCTGTTTTTAGGGTTTGGATAGTGCATCACCTATCATAATTTTCTGAATCTCCAAGTTGTTTTCCAGTTGGGTTTTCAGGGTCACTACTAGGGACTTTGTATCATGTCAAGGCTTAATTAAGTTTGCATGGTACAGTTGGATCGGTTTTCTTTTCCCAGGCCATAAAATATTAGTGGCCCTGGTCGGACTTGACCAATGGCCCTACAAAATCCATAACTATTCTTTTAAATGGCACCTCGATTATCGGTAGGGGAAATAAAGGGCTCCTAAAATGGGACATAAAAAGGCTTAATTAAAAAGTTGGGCAGGACTTACGAAAATCCTTGATCTCTTGATAACAGTCTGGCCAATAAAACATTTGCAGGACTCACTCTTGTGTTTTGTCTGCCTGTAAGTGACCCCCTAACACATGACTGTGAGCCATATCAAGGACCATTTCCCTATATGGTACAGGCACCTATAACTGATTCACAATTTCATCCCCTACCTTTATGACCGGATACAATAAATTATCATTGATGGCAAAGTGCAGAAACCTTTTCTCAGCATTAGGCTCCTGAAGTTTGTTGTTCAGTACCGTTACACTTTCCCACACATTTTGTAGGGTGAGGTCTCACAACTGAGCAGTTCCAAAGTACTCCCGTGACACCACAGGAACATTTTGCTCAGAACATTTTGCTCATCCTCATCTCTGGCCAACACTGCTAGGAGAAAATTATCAGGTACCTTAGTGGTCACCCCTACTGCCTCACCACCGTAATGTGTGAATGACCCACACTACAGCCATTCCGAAAAAGCCTGCCCAATATAGTCCCACAGCAGCAACTAAATATGACTTGTCAGTAACCTTTTGTTACTGGACACAAATTTCTGACTTTTACCCACTGAGTCCCTGAACCTCAGTGACACTTACCTTGTAGTTCTGTTGAAATTCAGCTGCATGAAAAGTCTGGGATGTGCTGCAGGATCGGCCACTCTGACATCCATGGAACTTCACCACTAACTGCTTGGCACATATCTGCCTTCTACTATTTTTCCTGATGGTTGCCTATAATATATATGTTTATATATGTGTAAGTGAATTTATATCTGAATATGTAAAGTAAATAATATGTGCTTTTCCAAATTTTTGCAAATTAAATAACTGAAAAGTATCGTGTGCAAATGTATTCAGCAACCTGTACTCTGATAACACTAAATAGATTCCAGTGTATTCAATTGCCTTTAGAAGTCTCCTAATTAGTAAATAGAGTGTATCTGCATGTAATTTATTTTCAGTTTAACTACAGCTGTTTTGTGAAGGCCTCAGAGATTTAGAGAACATTAGTGAACAGACACTAATAAAACCAAGGAACACACCACTCAGCTCAGGTCTATTGTTGTGGCAAAGTGTATTGCAGGGTTAGGTTTTTAAAAAAATAACCCAATCTCTGAACATCTCACAGAGCACTGTTCAATTCATCATCCATAAATGGAAGGAGTAGGCCACAACGATCCACCAAAGTTGATAGCCTAAAAAATGAGAGCACTAAATAGAAAAGCAGGCAAGATGCCAAGATGTCACTTAACAGGAGCTGCAGAGATCTACAACCCAAGTGGAAGAATCTGTCCCAGGTCATTGTCCCAGGTAATTAGATGGGCCTAATTACAGATGAGCTCTACCTGGGAGAATGCCCAGCGGCTGGGGTTAATCATGCTGTATTGGAAGGCACAGCAAACACTGAAAGGCCGCCAGGGTCAAAGGCAAGATGCAGGATTATAAAACAAGAATAGGCAAGAATAGGCATGTCTGACTTTGCCGGTTCAGATCACACCACTTCTGGAATCTCATTCTAAGTTGCCACTTTTCTGGATTCGAGATCTGCTGGGAATTTTATGGACGCTATCTTGGTGACTAAGGGCGACATGTATGAATCTCGCCACGTCGGGGCGCACCTTTCTGCCAGTTTTCCGGCGAAATTTGCGCCTGATTTATGTCGGTGCTGGGGCGTGCTCATACATACTATGTAAAGTCCGCCGCGCCTCGCCAGTGTTTGAGGCGCAGTGCGGGGACATGGGCACAGGGCGGGACTGCGCCTAAGATTCGCCGCTGGAGGTAGTGCGCTCATACATGCGGTGTAAAGTCCGCCGCGCCTCGCCAGTGTGTGGGGCGCAGTGCGGGGACTGAGGCGCAGTGCGGGGCTACGCCTAAGATTCGCTGTCCGAGGAGGTGCGTTCATACATGCGGGGAAAAGTTACCTGCGCCTCGCCAGTGTGTGGGGCGCAGTGCGGAACTTAGGCGCAGAAGGGACTGTGCCGAAGATGTGTTCCGATTCGAGACAGGCTGAAAAACAGCGAGAAATCATTAAAAATGTCCGTGCGGAGTATGAATCAAAAAATCGCCTTTATAAAGGCGTTAAACATTCTCAGAAAAGAGCTCAAACCTCAAAAATAAAAAAATACATTAAAGTAATCACTTTCCAAAAATCTAGAACGGCGCAATATCAAGAATTAGTATCTTGGAAAATGCCGGGAAATACAGTAATTTAAATTCGGAAAGCTATTCTCATTGGTCGGCAGAAACCGGCCAATCAGAATAGGAGCGACAGTGAACCATTAAACCTATGGAGAACGATTGACCAATCAGAATCAACGGCAGGACAGTTCAAAATACAGTAAAAATGCAGAAAAGAGCTGATTGGCTGAGCTAGCGGGGGCTTGGCTATCTCGGCCAATCAGAATAGGAGCGGCAGGGACCCATTATAACCTATGGAGAAGTTTGGACCAATCAAAATCAAAGGCGGAACAGTTCAAAATACAGTAAAAATGCAGAAAAGAGTTGATTGGTTGAGCTAGCAGGGGCTTGGTTATCTCGGCCAATCAGAGCGCGAGCTACTTCTCCCATTGTAGTCTATGGAGAGATCGGCACAATGCAATCTCGGCGCTTAGCGCCGTGCGGCATGGAGTATGAATAAAAAACAAATTTTTATTAAGTGTAAAACATTATCAGATAAAGCGCTGAAACCTTCTATAAAAATAAATCAGTTAAATCCCTAACAACGCATTTGTCGCCGAGACCGGCTCTACATAAGGAATTGCAATATAGAGAATTGCCGGGAAATACAGTAATTCAAATTGTTTAAGCTCTTCTGATTGGTCGGCATAAACCAGCCAATCAGAATAGGAGCGACAGTGGCCCATTATATCCTATGGAGGAGTATTAACCAATCAGAGCTGAGCGCCGAGATTTCTGATACGATCTTCTATGTTTCCTCGCATGTTCCGTTCTCGCTTCACTTCGCCTCTGCCGGAGCATTTAGACTAAAATAAACTAGGTCTGACTGTCGGAGCTGCCAAGAGCTGCAATGCGCCGCACTTTGCCGACTCGCGATCGTACATGCCTCGGAGTTTTCGCGCGCGTCGCATCCCGCCCCGGAACGCCTACACCGCGCCCACACTGTGCCCATTGCCCGCCCCTTCATGTGAGGCACAGCCGAAAGTGGCGAACGCTGCGCCTAACACCGCATCCCTGCGTCAGGCAGGGGGATTCGGGACGGGAGGCGCAGGATACGCCAGAAAACAGGCGTAAAGCCTGTTCATACATGTCGTCCTAAGTATCGCCTCCCGGTGTTCCGCTTAGACTAACTTCTGGTCATCATGTCTGTTAGCGGTGAACTACTGAGTGATTCTATCCACTTTAGGATGGAACCGGTGTTCCTTCAAGTGGGAGCATTACATAAAGAGAAGATCACATTCTTCATGTTACAGCATTCTTCTGGGTCTTCCATGGCTACAGCGCCATGTCCCTATGCTTAATTGGAAGACGGACGAAGTTATGCGTTGTGGACAAGACTGCCAGTTTTACTGTTTAGTGCGCCTCACTTCTCCACAGTCGTCTCCCAAGCTTCTTCCGGGTCTGCCGGCGCAGTATAAAGACTTTGAGGACGTTTTCTCCAAGAAGTAGGTAGAGACTCTTCCTCCTCATCATCCTTATGATTGCCCTATAGACCTACTGCCCGGGACTAGTTCTCCCCGGGGTAGGGTCTACTCGCTGTCTGTACCTGAGACTCAGGCCATGTCGGCCTACGTTCGAGAAAATCTTCTGAAGGGATTCATCCACAAGTCTACCTCTCCAGCTGGTGTCGGATTCTTCTTCGTTGAGAAGGACGGTTCGCTGCGCCCATGCATCGATTACCGTGGACTCAACAAAATCACCATTAAAAACGAGTATCCATTACAGTTAATTACTGAACTTTTCGACTGTCTCCGGGGAGCCAGAATCTTTTCTTAGTTAGATTTGCAGGGGTTCCTATAATCTCATTCGGAACGGTGAGGGTGATGAGTGGAAGACGACCTTCAACACTCGGGATGGACACTTCTAGTATCTGGTTATGCCCTTCGCCCTGTGCAGCGCTCCGGCAGTTTTCCAGGAATTTGTCAATTACATATTCCGAGATCTCTTGTATACCTGTGTAGTTGTCGATCTGGATGACATCCTGGTTTTCTTGCCCAATCTGGGCTCCCACCGATCCCATGTGCACCAGGTTCTGTGGCGTCTGCAAAATAATCACCTCTATACCAAGCTGGAGAAGTGCCTCTTCCACCAGAACAGTCTCCCGTTTCTCGGGTATATCATCTCGGACAAGGGTCTATAGATGGACCCCGCAAAACTGTCCACCATTCTGAAGTGGCCATGACCCGTCGGTCTCCAGGCCATAAAGCGTTTCTTGGAGTTCACTAATTATTACAGGCAGTTCATCCCACATTTCTTGATGTTGGTGGCACCGATTGTGACAATCACCAGTAAACATGGCAACCCAAAGCTATGGCCACCAGCCGCCGAAGAAGCATTCTCCAAGTTAAAATCAGCCTTCACCTCTGCACCTGTTCTGTCCTGACCTGATATCGAGAAGTCTTTCTTCTTAGAAATTGACGCTTCTTCTATGGGGGCTGAGGCAGTTCTCACTCAAAAGGCCCCAGAGGCAAGAGCCGGACCTGCGGTCTCTTTTCCAAAACGTTTTCTTCCGCTGAAAAGAATGACACCATCGGGGATCGGGAATTACTGGCCATAAAGCTTGACTTGGAGGAATGGTGCCACCTCCTGGAGGGTACTATATTTATTATTTTGCCATAGGCAAACTTAAACTCTATCAGTTCTCTATCTATTAAACACTAAAACGTAACTTTTATTATATCTACCTCTTAACCTCTATACACACTATTTAAAAACTGATCTCTATCCTCATCATTTAACCCTTTTTGCTTCTGAAAGAGGGAATAACTCCCTTTCAAAACAAGTCTGGGGGGAACCCCACCTTTTAACCAGGGAGCCTTATATCAACAAAGTACAGTTCGAAGGGCCCCAAGCCAACTACTTGGGCAGCGTCCCTAATCTCATAGAACAGAAAAAATATCCCCCCCTTGTGACCCCCGTCTGCAAGGTGACACTTGTAGACAGAGGTGAAGATCACAATTTAAAACGTCGCCTGACCTCGCCGCATGTTTGCCAGCTAACCTGGCTTTATCAAGGCTTAGAGGTCCGTACAGTGGTCTGAGCTATTCCTTTTATACATTTAGGTAAAACCCCCCATACAGGTGTCAAAATTTACCACAGAGAATCCACAAAAAGCCCACCCCCCCTTTCCCGGGCCGTGCACACTCATAACTGCCCTGGGGGGTGTCATCACCGAAAATTTCATTCCCCGATCACAAAAAATCCCCTTACCTCCAGAAGCGCAACGTCTAAATCCACGCCAAAGCCAGGTGGTCTCTTTTTTCCCCCGGTTTTAATTTTGTCATTCACTTCCGCCCCTGCAAAAAAGAATATCTAGGCTGATGCCCTTTCTCGTGCTTCAGACTTTATTGGAGAAAATCCCATGTCGGCACATTGCACCCTCCAAATTCTGATCCCGAGCCCCATAGACCCCCAAAAGTGCCCCCCGGGGAAAGACGTACGGCGCCCGCAATCCGGAAAAGCATTCTAAATTTTGGGGGTCATTGCTCTGGGTTCCAGAGATCCAAAATAAAAAATCTTCTTTACTGATATCCCTTTTTCTAGGGTGGCCTGATCTTCAAAAAGACGGAAAATAATTAGTGGAATAATGTTTTTACTTGTGCCCGCAACAAATCATTTCGCCTAAAAATGGGGGGCCTGCTGAAAACCTCTTCATCCAAACCCAGCCCCTGGAAGCCCATCGCAGGTTTTCCCGGGACCTCCTCTTCCCCGGTAAACTGTCATTTGGGGGTCACTGACCATTTTCTAAAATGTCTCACTTGTCCCTCTGCCTGGTCTACCTTCCCCTCCACGTCTCGCCAACCTCTTATTTCAACATATCTTATGGTTGCATGGACTCTCCCAACATATTGTGTCGGACCAGGGAGTTCAATTTGTTCAAATTTTGCGGTGCCCTGATCTCAACAAAAGTCAAACGGGAAATTTTCTTCCGCCTACCATTCGCAGTCCAATGGCCAAGTGGAAAGAGTTAACCAAGTATTGGGTACCCACCTCCGCCACGACAGGGTGAATGGTCCAGCCTGTTGCCATGGGCAGAATTTTATTATAATTCTCTGGAATCGGACTCCACTGGGACATTCCCTTTCTTCATTGTCTTTGGTCAGCACCCCCGTCCTCTGCTTCCTCTGATGTTCCTGGGGTGGACAATCTGGTCCGTGACCTATCCTCCATATGAAGAAGACCGCCGCTAATAAGGTTTGCCTTCTGAAGGCTCAAGCAATGAAAGAAAGGCTCCCCCTTTGCTCCAGGAGACGGTAGGCTGTTCCCAGGTTTTCTGCCCAAAAACCCCCATTTACAAGCTTGGCCCTGGTTTCTGGGTCCTTTGAGGTTCTTTAGCATCCCCCCTGGGGCCCTACAAACCCCGGCCCCCCCCCACTAGGTCCGGCATCCTGAAACCCCCTTCCACAAAACCTGCTGAAAACCCGGTCCCCTTTAAAAGGTTTTTCATGAAAGCTTGTTCCCCCATATTCTGTAGCTGATTCCACCAATGTCTTTACAGGAGATCTTGGCCATGAAGACGGTTAAGGGGAGATGATTTTTCTTTGTCGAATGGAAGGGGTTCGGGCCTGAAGAAATTTCTTGGAAGCCAGAGGATAACATCCTGGACCAGGAACTTTTTGTTAGGTTTTTGCAGGATAGAAAAAAGAGCAGGCCCGGAGGGGAGGGGGGGTATTTAAACCCAATGCCCCGGACCCATGCCAGGTCGTGGGAAAAACCCCACCCCCGAACCCTGCGCGAGGGGTTTGCTGCGACCCGGTCCTCACTTGAAGCTCCGTCCTGTACTGCCATCACCGCACTCCTGTCTTCCGGGAAAGGGCGGCACCAGTTAAATTTTAAAAGGGGGACAGATGCCCCGGTGATTTGACCCCGGCCCCTGATTTTTTATGTCTGCCCCTTTTCCTTGATCCCTCCCGAATGAAAGGCCCTAGAGCCTTGGGGGAAAGGTTCCATGTATTTCTGTTATTCTGTGTACCTAACATTAGTTCTTGTCCGCATCCAAAACCTTTGACCCCCGTCCTGACCTTACTGGGGCCCCCGACTGGGTTTTTGCTCCGATTTTGTACCACGCACACCCCTGCCCAATGAAAGAAAGTCTATGGGGGTAGTGATTTGGTAATGTTTCCCACAGAAAATTCATTTTTTGGGAGGCCCCTGGGAATCCCGAACCACTAGATAAGCCCCTGGCTGGCATATACCACTGCTTGCGGTGGTCCAGTGGATCCACATCTCAGGCCTGCCTTTTTTTGGTTGGGCCCCAGTTACAGTTCGGTCGGCCTTTTAAAACCATTACACATATAAAAAGTTGGGAAGAAAAAGGCCCTTTAGGGTACTAATTATGATGAACCTAGTTTTATCCTAAAAAATAAAATGTTAAAAATAATTATATATCTAAATGTGATTCAACAAACTGGAAAACTTGTTTTTATTATCTAATCTATGTAGCCAAGATAATTCAGTTACTGTACATGACCCAACAACCATAGCACAGATAGCACAGATGTCAGTTTGATAGGATCTTTGGGGTAAATTTGTTCTGTTGATTCACAACTAACATTTTGGAAGAACTTTAGTACTACAGAGTATCTCACTGGTGTTTAAAAAAAATAAATAAATTAAATGACATCTCATGTTTAAAGTACTTTGGTTATTAAAAACAATTTAATATTATCCATAAATAAGGTCTAAAAGTATTTTCCTACTTTATATAATTATTTCATGTTACTATGTTGCTTTTGTGGTAAGCTGTCTTATTAATTTGTTCTGAACAATTAATTGTAGTTTAACTTTTTCAGTATTGTATAAAGTAAACACTTTAGAACAAAAATTTACTATTAAGATGAGGTTCACATCTTCACTTGAAATTCCATTCAAAGCCTAGGTTGGAACAGTATCATGATGGACACAAACATTGCCCAACGGAACCAATTGACCACAAAAGGGTATATTAGGGCACTGTATGATCTAACGCAAAAAAGGCTATTCAAAAACTTAAAGAAAGGTAGAATCGCCAGAAAAGTATGGCCTTTCTAGTCAGCATAGATTTGGCGTAATTTTAAATTCCCATGACAATCAGTAGGTAAAAACCACTTTTAATTGGTCTGGCTGTTTTCCCGCATTTAAAAGTCCCCATTTTTGCCCTCCTCCCCAAAAATGTTTTATATAAAATTTTGTGGGGCGGGACACCCCCCCCGAACGCCCCTAATCTTGGGTCATTACAAAAATGCCAGGCCGCCACAAAATACGCTACTTTTGGGGGTCCTGCTAATACTTTTAGGAAAGGGGGTGTACAGTTTTTGGGCTGAAAGGACACTGAATACTGGCATGTACTGGTACATACAGGTAAAACAATACAAAAGTATTATGGAGGATTTGGTTAAATTGATAATTATATATAGGCTATTTCCAACTTACAACGTTTTCGATTCCAAGTTCAAAATGGGAAAAATTAAGTTGTTCACTGGTGTACTGCGACGCCAATTAGGGTTTTTTTTAGAAGTATTGCTTTTTCCAGCGCAAAATTGGTGCGGGGTGGCTCAAGGCGTTGGTGTGGGAAAAAGGGAGGTGATACTTTTTTTTTCCCTCACCTTAAATCTCATACAAGGGTTACCTGTATCTACCTACAGGTGCATATACTTACCTACAGGGGTTTATATCTACCTACAGAGGGTATAT
Organism: Phyllomedusa bahiana; assembly: GCA_025379985.1. NCBI lineage: Eukaryota > Metazoa > Chordata > Amphibia > Anura > Hylidae > Phyllomedusa > Phyllomedusa bahiana. The sequence goes on along the minus strand of JAODAL010005727.1, from coordinate 84,942 downwards.
ACCTACCTACAGGAGGCCTATATTTACCTACAGGGGGGCATATACCTCTCTACAGAGGGCCTAATCTACCTACAGGGGCATAAACATACCTAAGGGGCATAAATTAAAAATACAAGGGGCTATATCTTACACAAGGGGTATATATAAAACCCAAAAAAACCTATAGGGGTTTTAACCCCACCTACAGGGGGCCTATATATTGACCTACAAAGGCTTATATACTGACCTACCTACAGGGTACCCCATGAATTTTCTCAGGGGGCCTATATACCACCCCAAAAGGGGGTAAGACCTACCTACTGGGGGGAAAATATACATATTCCCATGGACACCCTTAAGTACCCACATGGGCCCACATTTTTTTAATTTTTATTATTTTGTTAGTATTTTTTTTAAATCTTCCCTTTGGTTTTCAACACGCCTGAACCTTTTGGGGTTTCTCCCCAGATTAAGTGTGTCCCGACTGAAATCGATCCCAGGCCTCTTCTACACGTTTTCCCAAAGTTGGTGAAAATTATCAATCACTTGGTATAAAACAGCTTTTTCCCTTTAAAATTCCCACAATGTTGATTGGGTTTTGGGTTGGGGACTTATGGGGGGGCCCAAACAAAAGCAAATCACTTCATTGTCATTTAAAACCCTTTCCCTTTTCCAAACCTTTTAAAATGCTTCGATCTTTTTCCCATTGGAAACAATAATTTTCCCCCCCCCCCCCCCCCCCCCAAATGTACAAAGTAACCATCTTGTAGATTAAAACCCCATTTAGCTTACATTGAGGACAACATCCCCTGCGGTAAGTAAAATTTTGGACGCCTTTGGATATGAAACAACTAAATTTAAAACGAACAGTAAAATGTTCGATCTGAGTAAAACTTCGAACAGTATAGTGTTCGGGTTTGAGGTTCCCTTTGAACTTGAATTAACCCCCTAAAGTAATAGGGAAGATTTTGGGTTTAAATTTGTATAGCTATACAGATGAGGAAAGCTGTAATTCATCCTAAAAGTAAACTGGATCGTGAACAACTTAGTGAAGAAAAATTTTTGGGTCTAAAAGTGACAGAAAAAAATTGAGAGGGTAAAATTCTTTATTCCCTTTTAAAGACTAACTGAAAAAATGAAAACAGCTTGCAAAGGGGCTAGCTATAGGAGGTGAGCGTAGTAGCTGCCCAGGGCCCTGCATCCTGAGGGGGCCCAAAGCCCTTTGACACATAAGAAGACACCGGTTTTTGGAAATGGAAACATGGTAACTGGGGGAGCCCCATTTCATTTTTTGCACCAGGGCCCAAGAATTTTAGCTTTACCCTCGCGGGCTGCACTAGTTTAAAGACGCATTCCCCATTGGTTTTGGCAGCGAAAAACATGCCAAGGGGAAAACATGGAGGTTCCATTTTTCAAAACATGATTAGGCAGCATACCATTTGTGGCAGCAAAAACATCCCAAAGGGAAAAACCTCTAAAGTTTTCAGGATAACAAACTTAGTACACTTGGTGGTAGAAACAGTTGGAAAAATTTTAAAAAATAAAGATTTGGAGGGCTACAAGGGGAGGAGTAAAGGTGTTTGCAGTGCACATAAAGGGTTTCATACTTGTGTATTTTTTCAAAAAAAATTTTCAGCCGGAAGATTTGGGAAAATTTAAGCTTTTTGGCAGCAGCAGAATACAATTTTAGAAGAAAGCGGGCACGGGAAAAACTACGGGACATAAAGTTTAGGGGTTATTTTTAAATTTTGTATTTCACATTGTCAAGAAAAATTGTCAGACGGGGTAGTGGATCCACTGGACCACGGGCACAGGGCCGTAAGCCCACGCCGGGGAGAGGAATCAAAGGGAGGTCCCAGTATTACCAGACCCCGCCGCAAAGGGGGAGGGAAATTGCTGCGGGGGGGAGTCTCCCAGGTCGCTTCCACTGGGGGAAACTTGCCTGCGGTGGGGGGGGCCAAGGGTGGGGCGGGGGGGTACAGAATCGGCAGGCGGGTCATAGTCGGGCCCGGGCCGGGAGGTCAGGGAAAGGCGGTTTGAGGCTCGGGGAACGGGGGCGGCAGAAGGTCAGGCTGGGGGCAAGATTCGTGGTGGGTAAACATAGGCTCGAGGTTGGGTTAAAGGGAAACACGGGGAAAAGGGCTTACGGGAAACCACTTTCCCCCCATTAGGTGAGAGCACTAGGGATGGGGGCAAGGCTGTCGGGAAAGGGACCCGGGGAATTTAAAAATGGGGGAAAAGTCCCCGGGAAAAGGGGCCCTTTTTCCCGGGCCCGCACGGGGCCCCCTTTAAATTTCACCTGCCAGGGCGCGCGCGCCCCTGGGGGGCGGCGCCGGGGGACCGGGGGGCGGACAGAGCGGGATCGTGGGGGAAATTTAAAGGGGGGGCCCCGGGAGTGGGTGAGGGGAACCCCGGCCCCCGGGTTGTGCGGGAGGGTCGCCGCTCGGAGTCGGGGCACGGTGCGCCTGCGACTCGGGAGGGAGGGTCCAGGGACATCCGTGAAAATTTTAACCCCCTTTCCCCCTTTGGGGCCCCCCCCCCCCGGGGCCCCCCCCCTTCTCTCGGGAGAAAAGGGAAATTTTCTGGATCTGCGGGGGTTTTTTTTTTTCAGGATGTTCTCCCCCCCCCCGGCCCCCCCAGATTTCTCCTCAGGACCGAACCCCTTACAGTCCACTAGAAAGTATTTTTTCCCCTCTATTTTTCCCCTCATCCCCCAAATTTTCTCCTTGCCCTTTAAGACTTTGGGGCGCATCAGCCACGGGACAAGGGGGAACACCCTTCGGGGAAAAAGGGTTTAAGGCCAAGGGGTTTTTTCGAAAAGAAATGGGGGAACGATTTTTGGGGATTTAAAGGTAGGGGGGAACCGGATTTTTTGTGGGAGACCGGTTTAATGCGGCTGAAAACCTAAAAGGGGTTTCCCCAGGAAAACGGGGTCCCGGTTTGTGGGAAGGCATCTTAAGGCGGACTATCTGGCCCCTAGACCCACCCCTTGCCCACCTGGGGAGAAACGGGAAAGGAGGGATTCTTTTTTTTTATCCCCCTTTACCCTTCGGGGCACTCAAAAACCCGGGGAGCAGAGAGGGCGGGTCGGGGGCCCAATGGTCCTAAAATGTCCTGGCCCTTTTTCGTCCGCCCCCCGGGAACCTCGGATGAGATCCCCAGAGGGAGTTTTTGGGCGGGGATGCAGGCCAAAAATGATGTAGAAGGGGGAACCCCCCCGGCTCGGGAATCTAGGGATTTTATAAGGGGAAACTCCGCCCTTTGGCCCAGCAAGTTGGCCCAAATCATTTTGGGGCTTTGCAGAGACGAAGTGGCTTAGGAAAACCATCCCAAGCCGGGTTGCCCTTTTCCCCACCTGGCCCATTCGTCGGGGGGGTTTGGAAACCCGAAGAGAAGTCGAGTTTTCAACCGAATTTGGGCCCCACGGGGTCGCAAAAAAACCTGGGGGGAACAAACTGGACCCCCCGGTCCGAGGCGATTTGCTGGGGAGTCCATGCAGACAAAACACGGGGGGAAAAAGAATAGCTCCCCCGGGGCGGGAGGCAAAAGGGCGGGGCCGGGGCAGGGGGAAACAAAATGGCCTTTTGGAAAACCCAAATCCTACCCACCCAAATAATGGTGTTGCCAAAATAAAGGGGGGAATTTCGGTTAAGAAGTCCATAGAAATTTTGGGTCCATGGTTGATTTGGGAGAGGGGTTTATGGTTATTTAGGACTCCCGGGCTTGGGGAGAGGTCTTGTTGCGGGCACAGGATTACAATGAAAGAAGTCCTTAAAAATCCCTCCCCAGCTTGGCCCCAATAAATGGGGGATTTCAGGTAAAAACATTCTCGGGCCCCGGGGATCCCGGGGCCCCCAAAAAGAGCGATGTCCCCACTTTTAAGATACGTTGCGGAAAAAGGGCAGGGCCACGTAGGTCTTTCCAGGGGGGCCCCCTCCGGAGGTAAACTGGAGTTTGAGAGATAAGACGTTCTGGGGGAAATTTATGGGGCTCAGGGGGTTTGTGTCTTCACCCACCATTTCGGAGAAGGGGAGAGACCCGTGGGTTTCCAAAATTCCTCTTGCAGGCCGGAAGGGATCTGGAAATCGAACCGGGAAAAGAAGAGAACCCCCTAGCCTGGGCGTGGGTTAATTTGGGCTGAGCCTTTCTGGAATTTTGGAAGGTTTTTTGGTTGAATAAAGGGGATGGAGTGACGCGAAACCCCTCCGCAGAAAATTGCCATTCCCCCAAGGCCACCCTTTAAATGGCCAGAAAGCCCCCCGGTCGAAAATCGGAAAAACCCTCTCAGCCGAAGAAAAACTTTTTGGAAAAAAAAGCCAAAACGTTACAGCCCTACCCGGGGGAAACCTTTTTTTGCGAAAAGAACTTTCCCGGCTCCCACAACGAGGACCCCATTTCCCAACGGAGGGGGTCTCGCGTGACCGGGAATCAAAAAGGATAGATGCCGTAGAAAAGGGCGGATTTTGAGTTTTCGAGAATGCCTCTTGGGCCTTCGAGGGGCCCCAAGCTGCGGGGGTTTTTAGCTTGTTTTTTGGGAAGGGCCACTATCGGACCACTGGGGTTTGAGAAGGGGGGGAGGGAACGGGCGGTAGTAGTTACAAAAAAGCCCAGGAAGGCTGTTAGCTCGCGGGACCGACTGGGCGTGGCCACTGAAACAGGTGCCCAATTTTCCCGGCGGGGCCCAAATCCGTAGCCTTGGCCCAGAAATAGAAGAAAACCCAGAAACGGGGGGTTTTTTTTTTTCTTTTTTTTTTTTTTGAGGGAAAAGGGGGCACTTCCCAAAGCTTGGCATACAGATGGTTCCCCCGGGGCCCGCTTTAAACCCTGAACGAACATGGCGCGGGGGTCTCGGGTCAGGAGATACACCAAGAGCCATCAAGGTAAACAAACCAAACGCGGGTTTTGAGGAGGTCTCTGAAGATGCCCATTCACGAGCTCCGGGAAGACGGCGGGGCGATTACACACCCGGGAAGGGGACATCACCAGGTACTCAAAGTGCCCATACCTGGGGGTTGAAGGGCCCTCTTTCCCTTCATCTCCCTTAAAGGATTCGGACCGAGTTTTTAGGCCTCTTCAGATCCAACTTGGAGAAAAAAATTTTTGGCGCCCCTCAGACGTTCAAAAAATTTTGTGTCAAAAGGGAATGGGGACCGTTTTTTTTACCGTGAATTTTTGTTCAAACCCCCGGTTTGTCATGCAGGGGGCCTTTTAAAGGGACCGTCCTTTTCTTACCCAAAAAAAACCCCGCACCCGCGGGGGGACGAGGACTTTCGGAAAGAACCCCCTTCCCCAGATTCTCCCGGAAGTATTCTGACATGGCTTGTTTCTCAGGAAAAACCCATAATTGGTTAACTCCTTTTTTCCCCGGGGAGGGCTGGGTACCCGGGGAATAACGATGGGAATCGTATGGCGATGCGGGGAAGACCCTCGGCTTTTCTCTCGGAGAACACATCGGGGGTTTCTCCGATACTCGGGCAGCAGGGCCCGGGCCCGCGGGCTCACAAGGGGGTTTTAGCGGGAAAAAGGAAACAAAGGGCAAGGGATACCAAAAAATGCCCCCCACAGTTGGGACCCCCCGAGTCCCCTTTTCCAACGGGCCAGTCCCGGTGGAATGGACCCCAGCCATGGAAGTCCGAGGGGAACCCCCGACAGGGGGCGAGGGGAACACTAAAAAGGGGTTTTCTTCCTTTTTGCAGCGCCCCCCCGTGGAGGGAAAAAGTGGCTTTATGACAAACTGGTGGTGTCGCTAAGGCCCGCTCCCCCCCTGATGGACGGGTAACGAAACGTTTTTTCCCAAGCGGCCCAAACCCAAGCCGATACCCCTTCCCCTTGGACTGGTTTGGGTGGAAAATTCCCCCCCCCGAGCCCGAATCCAGGAAAGCCCGGTACCCTGGAACAAAAGGGAACCAAATGCCTGACCCGGGCCTGGGACTGGCAAACAACAGGTGGAGAGGGGGGGATTTGCACCAAAGGAAAAGCCTCTTCCCCCCCAATTCCCCGGGTAATTCCTTGGGGTGCCCCAGTTAAAGGGGGACAAGTTGTTCGCCGCCCCTTTGGGCCCAAATCTTTTCCCCAGAAAGATGAAAATCTTTTCCCTGCATTGGGGGGTCCTTTCCCTAATGTTGGGGGGCTGGGGCGGGGGCCTCTGGAAGACCGGTTGCCAGATGCGGGGGGGCCCGGGGAGGCTGGACCCAACTTTTTGCTCTTGTGAAAATTCCTCCTCCTGTTCATGAAGCGTACATCGATGCGGGTGGCCAAAATGGATCAGGTCACTAAGGGGGGATGGGATTTTCCCCGGCTGCTAGTACATCCTTAATTTTGGCTTTAGAGTCCTTTCTTAAAAGGGGGACAAAAGAGCGGGCCTCGTTCCACAAAATTCTGAGGGCAAGGTGGGGGAATTGCACCGCTAGTCCTCCTCGGACAGATCTCCCGCGGGAGGTTTAGGAGAAACTTCCCCGGCGGAAGATGCACGAGCAGGGTTCCCCCGAACACATGCGGAACTCTTGAGGAACGAGGGGGGTTGCTTGTACTGGACCGTTTCCTTTTCCCCTGAGGTGAGCCCAAGGGCCCGGGCCTTCCCAAGGGGGGCTGACCCCGAAAACCACTTTCGCAAAGTTCAAAAGGAACTTATCGGCCCTCACTCCAAGTGCATAGAGCATTGGGTGATAAACCCCCCTGCAGAAGTTTTTGGGTCTCCGTCGAAATTGGATGGGAGGACACCGAAAACTTGGGCCCCCCAGAGCCACAGGAACCCTTGAGGCAGGAAAAAACCACTGGGGATGGGGAAGGTTTCTGCTGTGAGCAGTGACAATTGCTGAAATGGAGGAAGCTGGGGAAGTTGCTGCGCCTGTTTACCTAGTTTCTGTGACAGGCGAGCAACAAAGGTCCCTCAGATCCACCAGGGGTGGGGAACGGACCTTGGGGGGGAAAAAATGGGCCCGGGTCTACTGTCACGATTGGTATTGGATCCACTGGACCACGCAGGGGATTGGGGTAAGCCCACGCCCCCGGGAGCGGGAAACCCAAGTAGGGCCCGGTATTCCCCAAGCCCACCGGGAAAGCGGGATGGGCTTGCTGCGGCGGTAAATCTACCGGTTTGCTTCCACTGGGGGGAATTGCCTTTGGGGGGGGAAACCCAAAGGTTTGGCGAGGTTTCAGAATCGGGAGGCTAGCTCGTAGTCCCGGGGGCAGGCCCGGGGGGTCCCGGGGGGGCGGCTGAGGCTGGGAAGTGGACAGGGGGAAGGGCAAAGGGGTGACGGGGAAGATTCGTGGTCGGTAAACTAGGCACCGGGGTTCGGGACAAAGGTAACAAAAGGACAAGGGTTACAGGAACTCTTTTTTTCGTTAGGCGAGAGCACCCGGAAACCGGGAAGGCGTCAGGAAGGGGGCCGGACTTAAATAGGGGAAAAGTTTCCCGGCAATGAACCCCAAATTTCCGGCGCACTGTCCCTTTTAAAAACTCAACTGCCAAACGCGCCGCGCCCCCTTTGGGGGGGGCGCCGGCACCCGGGGGAACCCCGAGGCGGAAAAGAGCAGGATCGTGGGGCCCAAATTTAGTGGGGACCGGAGCGTGGGTGGAAACGGACCCCGGACCCAAGGTGCGGGACGGGGGGGCCGCTCAAAAGTCGGGGCCCCTGGATGCCCTTTCGACCCCCCGGGGGAAAGGGGCGCGGGGGAAACCCTGCAAAGCCCTGCTACATGGCTACAGTTTACTAGTCAGGACATCTGCAACCAAAGGGGAAAAAAAATGGTCAAAAGATCCATGCTTGATTCATTTTTATAAATGTCAAACGATCCACATTGTCTTTCTCCCCGCCAACTGTGCAGAATGTGTGTTCCGAGATAACGCTGGCTGCTGGGCAGGATAAAACTTTTTATGGCTGTCGAGCAAACTCGGCCATTCTCCAGTTTGGACCAGAAGTCCCCAAAAAAACAAGTTTAGCCGAAAGGAAATCTGGACCATGGTCTTAAGGTGGTCGCTGTGTGTCTGAATGCTGCCCTGCCTTGCATGCGTTGGTGAAGTGGTAAAAATCGATTACCAAATGTCAACCAGTAGGGTTCTGCCACACTGCCTGCTGTGGCTATTTGCCATTCTGCTGCTGCCACGTTGCTGACGTTGTTCCAACGTGACATTAGAATGTGAAGATGCAAAACATGTCTTGAGGTGGTCAATGAGCACTGTCTCAAAATCCTGCATTCTACTGTCAATTTCTGTGGGTGGAATAAAATTGTTCACTTTTGTCTTGTAACGAGGATCAAGGAGGATGGCCACCCAGTAATCGCTGTTCATTTTTATTGCCTTGATGCGTGGATCATCTTGCAGGTAATATAGCATGCAAACACTCATGTGTGAACTGCTGCCGGGATCTCCCAAGCCTCGGGGTCGAGGGGCACTAATGGGATCTTCCTCCTCTAACCGTCCTCCTCCTGTAACTTGTGCCAACCTCTTACCACTAAAGGGTAATCAGTACTGGTGGTGTCCACTTCTGCCTCCTCCTCCACTTCCACATCCTGACCATCACCAGAGCCCTGGCTAATCTCATGCACTCTACTCTGTGAGCTGAACTGCCGTCCTGCACCCGCCTTCCACCTAGAACCACTGCATAAAGAAGACCTATACAAAAACGAAACAGTCGGGCCTTCTACATCCTCCAGCAAGTAAGGCTCCTCCTCCATCACTGCTTGGACCTGCTGCCGCAGAGTGCCTAGCGCTTGTTCCAGTAAAAATATAACCAGAACGGCCATGCTGACAAGGGCATCGTCCCGACTGACCATTTTGGTGGCCTCTTCAAAACTGCCAAGAATGGTGCAGAGATCCTTTATCTGTCTCCACTCTTTATGGGTCAACACCCTGTGGTCTGCACCACTGCTAGTCAGGACATGCAACATTTCCTACTGCTTAATGGCATTACGCTGCTGCCACAATTGCTGGAGCATGTGGAGGGTGAAATTCCAGCGTGTTGCCACATCACATATCAGTTGATGGGGAGCTAAGACCTTGAGCCTTCCTCAGCAGACAGTCAAGACCCGGGTAGCGCTTGAGAAATATCTGCACAACCAGGTTCATGACGTGTGCCAGGCAAGCGATGTGCGTAAGTCTACCGATCTTAAGGGCAGCAAGGAGATTGCTCCCATTGTCACACACCACCCTGCCTGGCACCAGGTTTTTAGCACCCAGACACTGGTGAGTGTGCAGAGCTGCCCATGGCTCTTGACCTTGAGTGTTAATGGTCTCCAAAACAAATTAATTTAAGACTGGCGTGGTTTCTCTTGGCATGTGATGCTACCTGTCGAGATTGGGGATCTGGACTCTGCACCATGCCAGCAGTGTGGAAGAGTGTCGACCGAGACCCATCACCAGAGGCACTGTCATCCACCAAACTCACCCAGTGAGCAGTCAGTGAGATGTAACGCCCTTGACCGTGCTTACTAGTCCATGTGTCTATAGTGAGCTGGACTTTGGTGGGCACAGATGTAGTCAACGCGCTGGAGATCTTTTCTGCAACATGGCGGGCCAAGGCAGGGACAACTTTTCTGGAAAAGAAATGCCTGCTCAGCATCTGATTTTGGGGAAATCCCAGGGCCATGACGTGGCGGAACCCATCTGTGTCCACTAGGCGGAAAGGCAATATTTCCAAGGCCAACAGCCTGTCAATGCTTACATTCAAGCTTTTGGCTTTGGGATGGTTGGGGTGAAAGCGTTTCTTATGCTCCCACACCTGGTACTCAGAAGCCTGGCTGCCGGACTGGCAGATGACTTCCTCTTCCTCACAGTCTACATCCTTAAGCGGTGGGCTAGAAGCCACAGGCACTGCGAGGCACTGCTGACCGCTCGACATTTCTGCCAACGGACCAGCTTCCTTCTCCTCCTCTGAGGGTATCAGCGACTGGGCGTCAGAGCAGACAAAATCATCCTCCTTATCTTTTGAAATGCCTTCTGACCCCAACTGCATTGTGTGATCAAAGAGCTTTTCAGAATATGGATTATTTGGAGTGGTCTATATATTGGGTTGTGACATATGGCCCATGTTTGCTTCAAGTTGGACTTATGATGATGATGACATTTGTGGCTGTGACTGAGAGGAAGAGGAGGTAAAACCGCTGGATGCAGGGTCTGATAACTACTTGAAGATCAGATTGGTGACGCTGTTCAGTAATGAGACGCACAGGGAACTGAGCAAGCGATGACAGGTCTGATTGTCCTGCGACTGATGATGTGCTCGCTTGTGTGTTGTCTGGCGCACTGTAAGGAGTACCTCTATCTCCACTTCCTACTCTCCTCCTTGCTCACTTATCACCTCTAGTTCTCCCTATGTTCAAAAGCTAAATATTATAGCTGAGCGCATGGCACAAGATATATGTAATAAAAAAGAGAGACTTTATATATGTGGATCACAATAATGCACTGGTATATTTCAGCGTTATGTGGACTTAAAATCTGGCAAAATTACACTTTTTGGCGTTGAGTAAGATTTAGCAACAGAGAGAACTCTATTTCCTGGATATATATCTGTGTGACAATAACCTACGGTATATTTGAAAGGTATTTCACCTCGAAAACTGCAAAAAATTAACTTTTCTCCACTCAGTATAATTTTCACCAACCACTATTTAAAATATATTTCTTTGTATAGGAGATTTGAAGACGGTGTGTTATACGATTATTGAACCCCCAAAACTGAAAAAAATTACGTTTTCTACTCTCAGTATAATTTTCACCAACCAATTACAGATGATCGAACAGTAAAATGTTCTAGTTCGTGTAGAACTTAGAACAGTAGTAGGGTTCGGTTCGAGGTCTGAGTCAAACTAGAACTCGAACTAGAACCCCATTAAAGCCAATGGGAGACGTTCTGGTTAATTTTTATACCTATACAGGTGAGAAGAAGCTGTAATTACCATCCATAACAGTAGACTGGATATGTGGAACAACTTAGTGGCTCTAAGAGTGACAGAAAAAAATTAAGAGGCTAAAATACTTGATTCCTTTCAATGGCTAACTGAAAAGATGAGGACAGCTTGCAAGCAGGGGCGTAGATATGGCAGGTGCAGCGTTAGCAGCTGCTACGGGGCCATGCATCCTGAGGGGGCACAAAAGCCCCTTTGAAACATGGGAGATTTGGAGACCTTGTGTTATACAATTACCGAACCCCCAAAACTGCCAAAATGAACTTCTCTCAACTCAGAATGATTTTCACTAACCTACCACTATTTATAATATATTTCTTTATATAGGAGAATTGGAGACGGTGTGTTATAAAATTATTTCACCCCCAATACTGCAAAAATTTAATTTTTGTGCACTGAGTATGATTTAGCAAATCTAAGCACTCTGTATAATATATATCCATGTATATGAGCCTGCAAATGTGGCCAAATAACAGCTTCTGGGTGTGGGAAAGATGCAATACCAAACTCCCTAACTATTGCTGTCTATGGAGAAGAAAATGCTATCTGAGTCTTGATTCCTTAAACTTGTTGCATACACCCCTAACTAACTACCTAACTAATCTAAATAGCAGCTTTTCCTGTCTAAAATAGCTAATAAGCAAAATTGTGCCTGCATGCAAGCAAGCAGACAGAGTGTAGTCTGTACAGTACAAAAGGTGAGTTGAAAATGGTGTTCAGGACGCAATACAGTGAAATATATATAACATCGTCATGTGATTTTAGCAGCCAATGAGAGCCCTCAGCGATGACGTTTTTTACACTTCTCTGTGCTCTGCACTGATTGGATGGCAACTTTTCCCTTGATTCTTCCAGACCCATTTGCACCCATAAGAGCCCAGTCTATTGACCTTCATCTTATCGCTTCAAATCAGCCCTTTCCAATCTTTTACTGTCCACTTTTTGTACTGTTTTGCAAACTTGAGCAGAAGCTATTTATTACAATACTGAAGTTGAGGCTTTTTCAGGCCACAATTCCAGAATTGTGTAATGCATGTTATATGTTGCTTACATGGACGTCTGTGATTTCACTATTACGAAGCATACGAGTCACCTCCACTGCCGTGTTCATCGCCCCAGAACTGATAGACCTTGTATTGAGTTAGCTTGTTACCTCTGATATTTTGCCTGGACGTCCACCTCTTGGCTCTGGAATAAATGGATGGACTTCATTTCATATTCTTTCAGCTGTCATGGCACTCCTATAATTTAGTTTGCCAATTTTCTTGGCCAAGAGACAGCTACCAATGAGCTGGATTATGCAGTTTCTCTTTTCATGGAAAATCTTCTTTATGGCTGCTTCTCGATTCGAACCAGTGAGATTTTGATTGAGAATTAACCTAGTAACATACTGAGCTATTACGGAATGTGAGAACAGGTTTAATTTGTAGTTAACAAGAAGAAAAAGATTTTTCCACCACCAGGAACAAAATAGTAACAATGCAGTTACATGACAAGAACCTGCATAACTAAGTGAATGCTAAATAGTTGCAAGTCAAATTTACGTATGAGATAGCTAAGATGATAGCTAAGATGGTAATCTCTCAATGCCACAATGTTGTAGTGGCAGGTGAGATATGGAGGCTGAAAGTCAAAAGTTCAAAACATTGCTACCCTTTTGCTTGTCAGTAGAGATGAGCGAATTTCTCAAAAATTAAATTTTTAGTCCGACTTTCATGCAATTTATGGAGAAATGTACTTTTCTATTGAGAATGGATTGGGTGGAGGCTATGCAACACAAGGAGAAACAAGTAGGAAAGTTTTTCCGCCTCTGGGGGAAATTTATGGAGACCATGCCACACGGGGTTAGGCAGAAATTATATTCTTGTTTTGAATGACATCTTGGTACTTGGGGCAGCAGCTTGCGGGCGCAGACACCCTCACGGTGGGCGTATGTGGGCAATTGATGGGGGAACCTATAGCAAGGGATGGTTTAGCACCCCTGCTGGATTTCTAATTCTTACTCTATGAAGATGACAGTGAGTATAAACGCATATCCATAGAGTGACGCTTGAGGCGAGGTCACCCTATTGGTCTGTATCTGATGACGAGGCATATCCCAACAGATCCAGATACATTCGAGATCTATGGGGGGGGGGCGGGCGGGGCGCGCCGCGCGGGGGGGGGGGGGGCCCGGACGAGACTGGATAGGGGGGTGGGGGCAGGGCGGGTAGGAGACTGCTTTGTAATCATATACGATGTTTTGTACACCAATCTTTTAAACATATCAAAGGAGTACATGTTTAACAGTTTACTTAGTAAGAAAAGTGAAAAAAGGGACCACAGATTTGCATGACTACATATTTATATGTTAAAAGCAAAAGCACACATATGGAATTTGTTATTTTATGACATACTTGATGTTATCCCTGTATGTGGATTGTGGAAAATGTCATAACGCTTTGTATTTTTTTACTTGTTGGTCCAAATAAAGACAATTTAAAAAAAAAAAAATTAAATTTTTTCCCAAAAATGTGTTTCTTTCTGAATTTATTCGTGACGAATCGCTTTAAAAAAACAGCTATTTCCTGGTTGCAGAGAGCCTGTATGGTGTTGTTGAACATTGTGCCATGCAGAAATATGCATAGGGAGCATGGCTTGGTATTGAAACATTGGTATGATTTAGTATGACACGCAGATGGCAGATGCCGCTTCACACTTCACTTATCTGGGCAGTTACGGGGTCAAAACTGACCCAACAACTGAAGGGGGAATGCAGCCTGACAGGATAATGTCAGTGCCAGATAGGAAGAACCGAGCAAATCCCACTATAGCGTCAAAGAGTGCACTACTTTTACAACGTCATTAGATGATTCCTCAGATTATGACAGAACCTGTTCTGTTAAACGCTGATACATTTAGAGCCCCCCCACGAAAGAGTGGGGAGGGTGTCAGCAGTAATTTTACATTGACGTCACTGATCATTTTGCCCTTCCTTTGATCCATTTTTGTCCGCTTTGAATAGGTCAATAATCCATCAGTATTGCTAAAGCCAAAAAGAAACAGAAGTTGATTCAAAATAGAGATGACAATTTAATGGAATAGTTACATGTCTTCTGTGTTTTGTATCAACTCCTGCTTTTGGCTACCTAATCATCAGACAATCCTAATGCAAACAAAGGACCATATCATACTGGCCTTACTGATTCTCTGCTATCAATTGGTCAATAATCCATCAGTATTGCTAAAGCCAAAAAGAAACAAGAGTTGATCCAAAACAGAGATGACAATTAAATGGAATAGTTGCATGTCTTCTGTGTTTTGTATCCACTCCTGCTTTTGGCTACCTAATCATCAGTCAATCCTGATGCAAACAAAGGACCATGTCATATTGGCTTTACAGCTTCTCTGCTATCAATTGGTCAATAATCCATCAGTATTGCTAAAGCCAAAAAGAAACAGGAGTTGATCCAAAACAGAGATGACAAGTAAATGGAATATTTGCATGTCTTCTGTGTTTTGTATCCACTCCTGCTTTTGGCTACCTAATCATCAGACAATCCTGATGCAAACAAAGGACCATGTCTTACTGGCCTTACGACTTCTCCGAAGACACAATCGGTTGTGTTTGTCCTTTTCATTCCTTCTGACAGATTAAAAGAAGGGGAAAACCAAATATAGTGGCAACGTCATAGAGTGGTGGAGGGTGGAAACAGCATTAGGAAACCAAAGGGTGAGAGTGAGAGAGTGGTAAGTTGGCAGTAGCATGAGTAGGTCACAGAGTGGCACAATGACATAATTTTGAGGTGGCGACAGCTAGGTGATATAATGAGAAAGTGGTGGCAGCAGTAGCAGCAGCAGCATCAAGCCAGAGAGTGACATGGTGACATAGTCTAGAGGTGACAGCAGCAGCATCAGAAGGCTACATAATGGCTCAGTGAAGAGTAGGAAGATGGGTGGCAATACCAGTCCCTGGTAAAGATGGTGGGTGGTAGAAGGAGCAGCTGGCAGCAGATGTGTGGCATCAGGCAGCATCAGAAAAGTAGCTGAGGCAAGTAGCCAGACGAATCCAGACTCATTTGTCAAAGTTTGGGTGAGGTGGCATGGCTGATCTAATCTGATGCATCAGGCAATGGTGAGTGGAAATCCTGGCTGATCCACGCCTGATTCTTCTTGACAAAAGTGAGTCTCTCCACATTTCGGGTGGATAAGCAAGTTCTCCTTGGGGTAACTATGGTCTCCGTCGCACCAAACACCTGCTCTGATGCCACACTACTGGCCAGCAACTCGGAAAGTTGCGGCCACAAATCCAGTTTGGCTGTCAAGTACTCCAGTGGATCTTCAATGTGGGGTGGCAGGGTGCTGTCCAAGTAGGCCACCACCTGCTAGTTCAGGGTCTGCTCCAGGTGCTGCTGCTGCAGGTGAGTGCCTTCCTCTCTAGGCGGGTGAAGAAAGCTGCTCATCAACGACCCCAGACTCAGGTTGCTGCTGATGGAGCTGGTACTGCACCTACCCCCCACAGCAGCCTTGGTAGTGGTACGTGAGCGCTGAGGAACCCCTTGGTCAGACCTGCGAAAGGATGGACGATGGCGCAGATAGGCAGGGGCCAACTGACTACATAGGATGTCTCTATAGTACTTGAGTTTGTCATCCCTCTTGGCAGGTATTTGAAAAAATTTTGTACCGGTAGTGAGCGTCCAATAGGGTGGAGAGCCAGAAGTCATCCCTCTGCCAGATGGTGACTATTTGGCTGTCCCTATCCAGGCAAATCAGCATGAAACAGGTCATCTGTGCAAATGACTCTGAGGGACTCCCTGCATCCATCTCCACTGTATACTGACACGGTGTGTCTGGGTTATCTGCCTCGACTTCTTCAACTCCCTCTACCTACTCCGGCTGCTTCTGCTCCTCCTCTCCTGTCACCAGTGGTGAACTATCTTTAAAAAACAGTGTGTGTATTTATCACCTCCATTACAGGCAGGTTATTATTTTGGGATATTGTTCTCTGCGCCAAAGAGTTACTTTTTTTCACTTATAAGGTGAAACACCTGTAAAATAAAGCTTGTGTATTTGTCATATACACACATCTCCATTACAGGCATGTTATTACTTTGGGATATTGTTCTCTGTGATAAAGAGTTACTTTTTTCATTTATTGTGAAAAAAGTAACTCTTTCGCACAGAGAGCAATATCCTAAAAGAATGAACTGGCTGTAATGGAGATGTGTGTATGTGAGAAATACACACTGTGTTTCAAAGGTAGTTCACCAGAATAAGTGAAAAAAGTAACTCTTTGCCACAGAGAGCAATATCCCAAAATAAAAAACGCTAGTTCAGGAACCTGTGTGTATATGACACACACACACACACACATACACACACACACTGTGTAGTTTAAAGGTATCTCACCCCAATAACTCTAAAATTGGAGGTATTTGGCACAGAGTGCAATTTAGTGCTGCTGCAGAGAGATCCGTGTACATGAGAGACACAATGGCACGTGGCAGAATGTAAAATGGCTGGCCTATTTATAGAGCTGTGACATCATAGAAGCTGGCTAACTGCTGATGGGCTGCCTGTCTGCATGTCATGGCATTGAGGGCATTCCATTCTTTCTCCCATAGTTCTGTCCCCATGTCACGCCATGTGATCGCGGCCATTTTAGAAAAAAAAGACGAATCGCCACGAAATTCGGCTTCGTTTAGAATCAAATTTTTCCTGAAATTCGAAATTCTACTTCGTCAGATTCAATTCGCTCATCCCTACTTGTATGTCTTCCTATTTGAGGGCTATAGACCTACCCACTTGGGGGGCCTCTACACCTACCTACTTAGGCCTCTGTATTGTTAGGGATATACGTACAACACACATCGTTGATCATCCTGCAAACTCCTCCCTTCTCTGCTAAGACAATGTCCAAAGCCATGATCGAGGTGGGCCCTAATTGTTCAGCTATACCCTGTAGGGCATCTTGAGTGTCATTAATGAACCTCTGTTGGTTATAATAGATATAGTTTATCCACTCCACATTTTTATTTACTGTTATTTAGGGTATGAGTGACTTGAATCCTGCCTTTACCTGATCCCTAGCTTTAAATTAATCAGGCACTCCTCCTGGTTGTCCTACTGTATCTAAATAGACATGTGGATCAAAACTGCCTTTGGGCTACTGGATCTCCTGTATCTGTTGTGGGGTGAAGCTATCTCCCTTTCTGCTTCTTCCAGTGGCAATATGTGTAAGGGCATTATAGCCTTTGCTAGGGCTCATTCCCCTGACCAGTTCCCTTCAAGCCTAGATCTGCTTTTCATATCACCGCAGATCCAAAAGACATCAGCTATAGATTGTACCTGGTTCATGAGTTGTTCTTTGGGAGCATCACTATAGGTACCACAGTATCCTGGCTTGAATTTAACTAAGTTTATACCACCCCTTCACTAGAAAAACAGGTGTAATTTCCAGGATATATAGTGATCCCCGAGCTTGGCATAAGTCTTTGTGTTATCAAGGGGTACTTTACCTTCCACATCTCACAGGTAGAGTCAGAAGTTGACTTATTGGTAAACAAACTGAGGAAGCATAGTTCGGAGGATGGATCTAGGTGTTGAGGGACTGACCCAAGATGTGGTCGGGCACTAGAACATACATAGCAATTAGACTTATTGTGTTGGGCAACAGAATACTTCATCCATTCTAGCCAAAGATTTATATAAATTTATACCAGTTTTTTGGTTGTTTTGTGGGGTTTTGAAAAACCTATCATTTCTTTAATTTGTGCAGAACTTTCAAAATTTTATGCTGGGGGGGGGGTTTTTTGGGGGGTCTACCTGTCTTTAATTTTTTAAATTGAGTGAGGAAATTTTCCACCTCCCCATAATCCCCGGGACAAAACCCCTGCATCTTTTGGAAAGATTGCTACAATTAAAACCAATTTTGGGGTTCCCTTTCCACAACACGGGTGGTTTTAAAAAATCATTTACAAGAAATTCTACCCTTTTTGTCTTTTCCCTTTTTATGCAGTTTCAGGGCTTACCCCAAATCGCTCCGGTAAAACCCCCCTACTGCCCCCCCGGAAAACATTAGTACCCCAATAGTTTCAGCACACATATGTATGGTCCCCACCTGGCACATTATCGGAGATAGTGTGTACCCCGAATAAATCCAGATGGGGTATCTGGTTTTTTTGGCCACATTGGCAAAACTCAAATTTAAAGGGCGCACTTGAGTACGGGGGAATTTACCAAAAGGTGGTCACCCCTTCCCTTGGGTGATTGTACCTCTCACCCCCCCAACCTACAATATAAAAAAAAGGATAAGGAGGATTATGATGATTTTTTGCTGCAGCCCTTTCTTGCAATGTAAGCATGCACCACGGGGGTCTTACTTCAAGTTTACTGGGGTTTGGGGGGACCAGAGAACTTGGTAGGGTCCTTCAAATCTGGCTCCAGAAAACCCGAGTTTTCTTCCCCACACAAAGTCACCAGGTTGTAGGTTATGGGGCTTTGACAGATTTTGGATCTGCAATTGATAAAAACACTGTGGCATGGGTTTTTTTTTCAATCATTAAATAGACTTAAAACATATTTACAAGGCTTTAAATTTCCTGACTCAAGCTGTGGATAAACCTTCCCACCGGGGCGGCCTGAGAAAAATATCTCGAAGGAGTGAGACCAGGGGGGCTTTTTGGGGGTGTTCCTAACAGAGAAAGTGGAAGGGGTTTTGGGATCTCAGGCCAGGAGGAGTGTTTCCCCCTTAGCTTTAAGAATTTTTTTCTTCAGAGTGGCATTCATTTTTTCCACTTTCCCCGACCCCTTGAGGAGGGAAACCCGGGTGTGCAAGCCAGGTCAGCTCCTATTTCTTCCAAATGTCTCTGTTTACCTCTGCGGTAAAGGCGGCCTTGGTCAGGTTTCAATAACCTCAGGGATCCCAAATCTAACCCCAATTCAGTAAAAATTTTCTTAAACAGTGGTTCTGGCATCATGTTAGTAACTGGGTGGGCTTGGGCCATCCTGAAAACTACCACCCCCACTAGAACTTTCTTGAACTTTCCACTTTTGGGTAATTAAATTTTGGGTCAATCGAACCCTTTGTAAAGGGGACGCGGTTTAGCCAAATCTTTTTTGGGTGTTGGCATCAGTCCTCCCGGTTAAAAAAAGATATTTCACAACTTTAGATGTTACTTGCTGTGGGGAGATTCCGGGGTTTTATGTATATCTTTTTGTTTGAAGAAATCTCGGGTTTTCTTCCTCTGGGGGTTTATAATGAGCCCATTGTCTACAGCGGATTAATCCCCTTGGTAAACAAATCCTTCTTGGTGATTTCTGCTCCCATTCCCCCCAACTCTCCCTTTCCTTGGTTTATTTGATTTTAAAATTTGTCTCAACGATTGACACCTGGATTCACTACATCTTGCCTTCTTTCTTCTTTCTTCTTGTTTCTTTTCTTGCCTCTCAGTCTCTACAGCCACTCCTATTCCTTTCGAATCTCTGGGGGGGGCTGCGGCTTTGCACCAGGTCCCCCCCGTTTGCCTTTTGCTTCTTCTGTCTCTTTCTTCATAGTTTTAATCTTCAAAACACTTGTTTCTTGATGACTTTCCCAAGCTGTCTGGAAGCCTCGCAGGCCCACTTCGGGCCAAAGCCATGGGCTACTCCGTACCCGTAGGCTGAGTCGGTATATAGTTTCACCGCCTTCCCTTTCGGCGAGCTTACAAGTTTCCCTTTTAAAGCCTTTTTAGTTTCTTGGGGCTGACTTTCTGAAGGTAAAGATCACCTTTTGGTTTTTTGCAAGGAAACCCCACAGAAAACCCTTATGGAATTTGCCCTTGATCACCCGCATATCTAGACCCATTGGAAAAGACATAGTCGGGTTTTTCCCAACGGGGTGCAAAACAGTAGGAAGAGGGGGGTTTTCACCCTCCATTTGTTCAAAGCAGTCATGAAGGGATCATCTGTGGCAGTTGATTTATCTTCCCTCCTTAGAGAGGAAGAGAGGGGGCGGGGTTGAGAGTATACTTCTTCAAGGTGACTTTCCGGGCATTAAATGAGCATTGTAGAGGGAGATGGCTGTTTAGTGAGTGGGGTTGTGAGTCTTTTTTGGGATCCTTGAAGATCATGGGAGCCAAAAAATGACTGGAGGGCCAAAAGGAGTTTTGGGTCTTTTAAAGAAGGACTTGTGCAGCAAAAACAGCTCTTGGGAAAGTGGGGGCATCTGTGCAACAGGTTATATCTTGCAAGCGTAGTACCCAAGAGGTCTCATAAGTTCTCCCCTTTTTTGGGGCCCAAAACTCCAAAACGGCCATGATGTCAGAAAAAGGGAAAGGTTGAACTTTGTGAGCCCGGGGTTCCCCAGAGCAGGGGTTTGTAGTAATTGTTTTTGGGTCTGAAAACATCCTAGCTTTAGGTGAGAGTTTAGGTAAAAAATGTCCGGGAAAAAGGGATATAACATAAACCCGGGGCATTCAGTATTTGTCGACAATAAGTGATTAGCCCAGAAAAACCTTGAAGTTGTTTTAGATCGGTTGTGAAGAAATGAGCATCACAGTTTCTTGCGGGCATCTTTAAAATGTTTGGCCCTGTGATATACAAGTCCCGAGGAAAACAACTTTCTCACACCTTGGACTTGGACTGTGAAACTTTGCAGTTGTGGATCCCAAAAAAAATTGGAGAAGACTCAAAGATCTTGATTGAAATTGGGGAAATCAGCGGCCAAAGAGAAACTCCACATATTGCAGAAATTTTGGACCTAGGGGCCCCAAAACCCCGGGTTGGAGACAGGCCGCAGGGCTTGTTGAAATTGGTTGGAAGGATTCTGAGGCATCCTGTCCCAATGAGTTGATACGCGATAAATGAACAAAAAGGTATTGACAGTGGCAGTGGAACCCAAAACAGGCATTGCAGAGACATGACTGTGAAACAAGCGGGTGAAGAAGGACTTGGCTGAGAAGAACATGACGTTGGGGAACCGGGGGTCTCAAAAACAGTGACGCATTTTACGCCTTTTAAATCTTTAACTAAAAGGGATTTGGGAGGATCACCTGGAGCTACTTTCTGCCCCGGGAAAAGGGATGTATTGGGAGGGGAAAAAACAGTGATCAGAACCCCTTACGAAGAAGGCTTTTATTGTGACCCCGGATTTTTTCTTGATCATGCTTTAAAGGGGTATTGAGGCATCGAAGAGGGGGTACTCTTCTTTTAAAAAGACATTTACGGGAAAACTGGAAGGAGGCCAACACATCAGGACCTTTAGACCCTACTTCAGGGGGCTTGTGTCAAAAGTTCAGGAGGGAGGGTTGAGTTGAAAAAGCATGAGGAGGCAGAAACTGCCTGAAAGCGCAGGGCACTTCATGTGAAAGGGAGTGCAAAGTCCCAAAAAAAATTCCAGCTGAATCATTTTGACAGAGCATTCATTTTCTGTAAAGGGCGGGTCCCCCGGGTTAGTTGGACAGGTAGGAGAGACAATAGTCTGGAAGGGGGACCGTGTTTACTAAAAGAAAGGGTAGGGTTTCGGAGTCTGGGTTTGTCGTCCATCCCTCCAACGATGAAATTAACCAGGAAAAGGATGACATCAGGGGGAAAATCAGAAGTCCTCAGAACTATGGGGACCTGGTCTACGAGGGAAGCAAGTTGGTGACCGTTAATTGGAAGAATGATTGATGGTGGTATTTTCATCAGTATTAACAAAAACAGTAGACACAGGCTTGTCGGAATCCTATGGTCGAGGAGGGTAGAGAGGTCTGAGGTGGGGGAGGAGGCAAGGAAAGGCATTCTGGGGATAGGGCCTGTTATCTGATTATGATCAGATCGGTGAATTGAGGTCCAGTGAAAGGATTAATTTTTATTTGCCTAGGTCTTGTTGTGTTTGTTGGGTTTAAGTCGAGGTTGGACCTAACCCTAATATTGAGTTCCAATTTGATTGTAGGCTTGAGGGTATCGCAGGATAGGCTGACCGTTGGTAGCAAGGTTCCTGTAGTCATCGCGAGCTTTAGTGCGGCACTCCCTAACTTCATGTCCGGATCAGTTGCAATAAAAACAAGTTTTTTGAACTTGGCCTTGTCTGCCATGAGGTGTGCATTGGAAGTTCCGCGAACTGTTAGGTGGATAGGAGGCTGTAGGTTTGTATCCCAGGTAAACTTGCATTGGTTGATTGTAGATTATTGTCTCACGATGCTGGGTTGTAGGGTCCTCTGGGAGCTCTTGAAGTAGGGCCACTTTGGAAACCTTCTTCAATTGTTGAGATGAATCAGTCTGAGCCAACAAAGAACTCTGAGCCTTAGCTATGGAGAGAAGTTGACTTCCGGGCAGCTCTGCGTATTCAGGCCGAATAGTTTCAAAGTACTCCCGAATGGGCTTAAGGAGACCCTTAACAAACGAGGTGGCAAAGAGGATTTTGTGAGCTTTAGTGTTCATGTCAAATCCATAGTCCCGGAATAAAGCAGACAGTCTGTTGTAGTACTTCTCTACAGTTTCAGCATTGGCTTGAGTGGAATTGAAGATATTGACTGAGGATTCAGCCAAGCGTATAGGTCTTTCCAATTGGCAGAATATGTCTTCTGTATTTGAATGATGCCATGGTAAAATGGCATAGGGTTTTTCTCAGGGTCTGGCATTTGGGTCAGGAGGTTGTTAACTTGTTCAGGGGTAAAAGGCACTTAGATTAGTTGATCCTTGGGTTTCAGGGCAGGCTCTGATGTGGACTGAGAAGGCGGCACAGGAATAGAAAGAGATTCTGGTGGTGGTATTGGAGGTAAATCAACAAATAATTATGGTTCCGGTGGTGGTGGTAAATCGGGTAAAGTTTGCGGCAGGATCATGTTCCTGTGAATGGGTGAGATTTCCTTGGGAGAAGGTGTGGATTGGTTAAGGGAGAGCCAAGCATACTTCAGCCATTTGGCCATGGCATCTGTTAGCACCGCTATCTGTATTTCATGTACTGGTGGAATTGGTTTGTGAGGTTGGCATGTATACATGCCATTGTTGAGAACGCAAAAATGCCAGAAGAGATGAGAGGTAAGGATAATGATTGGAAATTATTCACTCGGGCCAATTCCAGCACATTATGTATAGTTTGTTTCAGCAGGTGGACACAGCTATCGTGGCATACATTATTGTATAAGGGTCCATGTATAATGTAATCACAGTTTAGTCTGCCTGCTCCAGTGACAACTACAGCAGACACGGGAAGAGGGGCACCACTGGAATATGCAATAATGTCGTCACATGTGTCCTGTATCTCTTTTCCACCTTCCCTCAGAATCTCTGCAGCTATGCCTCCATTATGCTGCAGAAGTCCATTAGCAGGATTGACAATTCCCGTGGTATCCTGGTATACAATGTTCCCCACAATGATGGTAAGAGTAGTGTTTGGTGTAATGAGTACAGGTGTGTTGGATTTTCTTTCCGGAGTAAGATAATCAAGTCTAGGATGGCGAGCAGTACGTCTAGTGGCAAAGTGTTGTTGTGGAGTTTCATGGTAGGATCTCTGGGCAGTGTCCCCGTGTAAGTTAGGATGGGCAGTATCTCTGAGTGTTCTTAGGAAAGCGTCCTCTCCTGGGGCCTTAATAAGTGGATCGAAAGCAATCGAAGAAATATCAGGGCCCTGTAATTTGGGTTTCTGAAGTGAGTCCAGCCTGGCCGCAGCTATCGGCAACTTGTCATCCTCTTCAGCACTGAAAGTCAGAATAGGGGCTATAGTGGAAGAGGGTATATAGAAGGTCCCAGAGGCAGTTAGCAAAGGGTAGAGTGGTTGCGGGGTTGGATGTGGGACTGCAAGTGTACTAGCAAGGACATTATCACCCGATGGTTGCGTGTTAGTAGGTACAACAGCAGTACTGGTTTGAGTGCAGGGAATGTTATCAGGTGCAGCAAGATGGCCGCTGTTGGGGGTTATCAATATGGCCACCGGAAGTAGGAAGGACAGGGAACATGGATGCAGCAATATGGCTGCTTGTAACAGGAAGTGATGAAGCATTAAGTGTAACTGTACCAAGATGGCCACCAGAAGTGGAGAGGTCAGGGCTTGGTGATGCACTTCCTGATGTAGAGGGTGTGAAGGCTACATTAAGATGGCCACCAGAGGTGTTGGGAGGTTCTGGCATCGGAGTTGAAGGGAAAAATACAAGGTGGGATTGGGGTTGGACATCCCCTCCCACAATTTATGCAATTTTTAGCACTGAGGGGGTTTTGCTGAACACAATTGGGACATTGCCAACATTGAAGATCACGGTTGCCATGATAGGGCTACAGTGCCTGCTTTATAACACAATACATGTATGCAGTTGTCTTTCCCTTCCTATCTTTGCATTCAATGTCAATGTAATTCTCTTTCGCAATTGCAATAGCAGTTCTATACCATGCTTGAGCGGCCAGGAATAAGACATTATCCTGTAAAATACCTTTGCAAGTTTTCAGCGCTTCCTCCCACATGTGAACTTGCAATCTGCCTGTCTTATGCATACCACAAAGTTTCATAATTTTTTTCACAACAGAGACGTTTTTTTTTCCTTCCCTCTTAGATACTAACTCAATTGGGCTAATATACCCTTCAGAACCAAACATGGAACTTAAGCTGTCAATCGTGTTACAGTAGTTTGTTCTGACCCTTATCTTATGACACGGGTGACTGGTTTCCCTATTTCGTGCTGTTTGCACACGACCGCACTTGAGACTGAGGTAGCTGAGCCTTCTCTCCCCTCACGCTGAAAGGCAACACCCCCTCACAAGTACACTGGGGAAAAGAGGAAATAATGTCTAACACAGTCTTAATGTAATATTTACAACTAGAAAAATGCTACCGTTATCTACCTAACTCTAATGTCCCACACTGGCTCTCGTCGAGCATACAGGACTGTCATCTGTTTAGTAACAGGCTTCTGTTTATCAACAGGCTTCTGCTTTTGAGCAGGATTTCTCTTGGTATCCTAACTAAGAGAATACAGAAAGAAAGAGTACAATGCTATCCAGTCACCACGTACACTTAAGCCAACAACCAGAGACAACAATTGATGGCGCCAGGCAGTGTACGTATATGGATCCGCAAGCTAGGAATTAAGACCACACCTTGGAGACAAGAACCACCTGGATGCTTACAGGTCTCCTCAGAGGGTCAACAAAACCACCGACAGACTCCCACTAGACCGTCCGTCAAGTCACAAATTTATGAAAATGAAACCAGTGAACTTACCGTTTGAGAGAGGAGTTGATCAGGCTCCAAGTTCAGACAGTCTAGGATTGTCTAGCCGATGACAGGGCGTCGTCCCCCAGAGGGTCTCGCTCCTCGGGTCATCTGACGAGTCTCGGCACCAAATGTCAGGTGAGGATATCAGGTGTAGAATTATCTTTTGTTCTACTCCTATTCAATTAGTTGTCCCTGTGCAAATTGGGTTAAAAAGCTGGTCTCAGCTGAGAGCTTAAGAAATGCACACCACACAGGTCAGTCTGGTGCATAAATCTGTTTTATTATCAGCAAGTTACCGTTTCATATCTCTTTGGTATGTGCCAACTGATTGGCTCGTTGGCTGTTGCTAGGGCAGATTATATTTGAAGCCACAAAGCAGGATTTGCATCTGCGTAGTATAGCAAGTGTCCTTGTACCTTTTCTGTGTCAACTACAAGAGGAATTTCTGATGGCCTTTTTCCTTCTTGCTGTAACAGCGCTTCTGTTCCAGGGAAAGCTCTGTGGAAAATATCTGGTGAACTTGTTTAAGGATGTAATAAAAAAAAACAGATTATAATGTTTTTCCATTAAATCATCAACTTGACAATATCACAGCTGACCTCATGCTGCATCACCCACAGCTGGAGCTCACCCGGGGTGATTAACCTATTAGCTGCTACACTTTATCATGATTGCGGCAGCTAAGGGAAAGACAGATGGAGTGAGCTCCCTGTGTTCTCCCTCGGAGCAGTCGCGGAGCGATAGCAGCTGCTGCTCCCTTACCTGACAACCTCTGAAGTCTTTGTTAGACTTCTGGGGCTGCCGCTGACGTCACTATGCTGTTCCGTGCCCTGTGGGCATGGACCGGCATAGTGATAAACAGTTGCCATGGAGATCAGAACACAGCAGCGATGCTTCAGATCACTGATACAGGTCCCCTATGGAGAAAAATTAAAAAAACAGTAAAAAAGTACAAAAAAGTGAAAAAATAAAACACAAACACAAAAATAAAATAAAAACACTTATACCGTCCTTTTCCCCTTAACAAGTGCCAATTGTCCCAAAAAAGATCAAAAATAAATAAAGTACACATATTTGGTATGGCTAGGTGCGTAATGACCTGCCCTATTAATCTGTCATGTTATTTAACCCGCATGGTGAATGCCATAAAAGAAAAAAAAAAACAGTGACAGAATTGTGATTTTCATTCATCCCACAGCACATAAAATGGAATAAAAAGCGTTCAAAAACGCATGTAAATGCCAAAGTGGTACCAATGAAAATGTCAGTTCATACTGCAAAAAAAGTCCTTATACAGCTATGAATACAGAAAAATAAAAAGTTTTGGTTATCAGAATATAGCAATGCATAAATATTGCTTTACATAATAAAAACTATTTTTGTAAGTGCTTTAACATAAAAAAACTATATAAATTGTGTATCGTCATAATTATATCAACCCACAGAGTAAAACTAACTTGTCGTGTATACTACACAATGAGCGCTGTTAAAAACAAAAAACACTACTGGCATTGCAGTATTTTCTTCACCTTGTCTTCTAAAAAATGGATGTAAAAGCAATCAAAAACCCTTGTCCCCCCAAAAATTATACCAATAAAAACGGGAAAAAAAAAACTGATCCACAGCTCCGTACACAGAAAAATAAAAAAGTTATGGCTCTCGGACTGTGTCGATGTAAAAATGTGTTTTCCTTTTTGAATAAAAGTGTTTTTATTTTGTAAAAGCAGGTAAAGCATAAAAAAATATACAAATTGGGTATCGCTAAAATCGTATTGACCTGCTTAGTAAAGCTAGCATGTCATTTATACTGCAAGGTGACCACTGTAAAAAATAAAAAACACTACCAGGATTGCTGCAGCTTGGTCAAATCGCGTCACAAAAACCTTGATAAAAAGCGATCAAAGCATGATATGAATCCCATAACGATACCAATAAAAACGTCTATACATCCTGCAAAAAATATATACAGAAAAATAAAAAAGTTATGGCTATGAGACTATGACAACATAAAAACAGAATTTTTTATAAACACATTTGTATTGTGTAAAAGTAATAAAACATAAAAAACTATATGAAATTTATATAATTGTAATTGGATTGACCCGCACAGTAAAGTTATCCTGTCATTTATATTTATCTGTAGATTGTAAGCTCTCACGGGCAGGGCCCTCACTCCATCTGTGCCAGTCGTAAGTCATTCACTGTTATCATTGTACTTGTTTGAAATATGTTATGTATGTATGTATGTATGTAAACTCCCTTTTTGAATGTACAGCGCCCTTAAACAATGGTGCTTTTAAAAAAATAAAAATAAATAATAATAATCACATGGCGAACGCTCTAAAAATGAAGACCAAGAAAAAAAAAATCGTGAAACTGTATTCCCCCCCCCCCCCCCATTTTCATGGGGGGGAATCGATGTTGACTTGCATTTCCCTGGTCACATCTATCGTGTTCCAGTGAATAATGGCTAAAATTTGTAAATCTGCAAAAGAAAGTGAAATTCTGAAATTTCATCTCCACATGTCTTTAATTTCTGTGAAACACGTAATGAGTTAATAAACTTCCTAAATGCTGTTTTGAATATTATAACTTGTGTAGTTTCTTAGATGAAGTCATTTATGGGGGTATACAGGCCTCTCAAAGCCATGACAGAACTGGACTGGTCCCTAAAAAAAATCAATGTTGCAAATTTTCTTGAAATTGTGAAAAATTACTACTACATTTCTAAAAAATTATGCCAACCTACAGTAGACAAATGGTAGATGCTAGTTATAAACTAGTTTGTGTGGAATAACTATCTGTCTTTTGAACTCTGAAAATGGCAAATTTGTCCAAATTTTCATGACATTATGAAATTTTTCACAAATAAACAAGGATTGTAATGACCAAAATTTCTTACTGATGTGTCACAATAAAACAATCTCTGAATCACATGGAAAGGTAAAAGTATCAAAAAGTTATTCTCACATAAAGTGACACGTCAGATTTAAAAAATGGGTCTCTGTCAGGGAGGTCAAAACTGGCTGCGGCGGTAATAGGTTAATGGGAGACATAAATAACTACCGATCTACTGAAAGGTGAACCTAGATACCTACCTATTGGGAGATCTATAAAACTATCTACCTAATGGGTCTGTTGTATACCTCCCTAATGAGGAGCTGGTATACCTATCTAGTAGGGGAAGGCAACCTACCTGTCTTCCTGAGGACTACCTACCTAAAATGGGTATACCTACCTGCCTACCTAATTTATGGGTATACCTAACTGCTATTTTGGGGGTTTAACTAACTACTGTATGGAGACACAGAACAAGACTAAAACTTGGTGCACACGTGTTAGCCCCAGTGCCGTTTGGGGGTACTTTTACTGTGTAGGTCATAAGTTGGGCATTATTACCATTATAAGAGGCACTATGGATGGGGAGTTTGTACAGATGTGGGAATTTGTAGGGGAATGCTGGAAAAGTGAGGAGTCTAACTAAGTTTGTGTGGTAAATTCTGCAGAGATGAGTCATGCCCAAGAGAAGTCATCATGGTGGTCTGGACCAGATGGAGAAAAAAAGAGAAAGAGAACAAATCATCAGAGAAGAAGTCTCCTGTGGGTCACTGGATATAACTTTACTGTAATCACTTATACAGTATGGGGGAAATGTATGAAAACTGTTTAGGTCTTGTACGCGTGATTGTTGTCATCTATTGTACCCCATATGTAAGACGTGGTGCTAATACACCAACGCTCAAATTATTTGACCATAACGAGAGGGCACTGTACACTAATTGGTCCATTATCCTGTTTTATTTTTCTTTCGAGTTTTATGATTCGGTCTTGGTATCAATATTTTTTATACTTGCTTTGTTGGTGTGGAAGTTCGCACGTATGTTATTTTGCTCTATACTACTTTTGGATACAATCCTTCTTTATAATTTCACATGTATCTTAATATGTACATTATGTATTTCAATAAAGTTTCTTTGAATGAGAAAACTGTCTAAGACTGTCTTTGCTGCCCCGAGCAACCAATCACAGCTCCCCTTTCATTTTTTCAGAGCACTCTATTAAATGAAAGGGGAACTCAAAGAAATTCTTAGACCTAGAGAGTTTTTATACATGAGGCCCAATGTGTGCAGAGCCTATTTATTACTAGTATCTAACACCGCATGGTCATAGTTTAATGGTTTTAATTCCGTAACAAAATGGTGGTAGTATTCACTCACTATGTAGTGGTGATATGTGGTCATGATATGGTGGTACTATTCAGTCACTATGTGGTGATGAGATGTGCTGGTATTAACCACTGTGTAGTTATGATATGTGGTGGTGACATGTGGTTATGGTGTGGTGGTATTATTATATCAATATGTGGTCGTGATATGTGGTCATCATCTGGCAGTTTTTGGTCTGAGTAGAATTATTGGTATTATTGGTCTTGGTATTCTGGTTTGTGTAGCAGTATAATTTGGTAACTGTATTGCCGTTGTTTAGTGGCGTTATACTAAAAACTTTTGTGTTATAGCTTTTTGTTTTTTTATTTATATAAAATGTATCATTGGATGGATATATATCTTTATAGACCACTTATGTTTAACACAAGTTGTCCTGCTACTTCAGCTCACTTATGTTTAGGTGATGGAGACCCAGAAGCCACAGCGCCTCATCTTGATTACAGGCTGGTGTGATGATGTCATCACACTGTTCAGTTTCAGTTGATGCGAGACTGAGTATAGAAACTACACAGTTGGCAGAGGCAAGGAGGCAAAGTACATGTTATGGGATGAGCTCCCAAAATCAACTCATCTAGTAAGCCCTAGGCTCGCCAGTCCGATTCTGCATTAGAATGTGTTTACTCTTATCTTGCAGTTTGAGGATATGTGTTGTATGTGTAGCAAACAAGATGTTTTGCAAAACTTACTTGGTCTGTGACCTTTAAATGTTAGATCATCTGCATAATCAGGAAAAGAAACTAGGAACAAATTTACCCATGACTTGTCACTTTGAACTTGGAATGTGGATGATCTGCATCGAGATTTACATATTTATAACTACAGTGGGTTGCAAAAGTATTCATACCCCTTGAATTATTCCTCATTTTAAAAACATTACAGCCACAAACGAAATGTATTTTAGTGATATCTTGTGTGATAAAGCAACACAAAGTAGCAAGTATTTGTGAAGTGTAAAGAAAATATGTGCTTTTCCATATTAAACAACAGAAAAGTGTGATGTGCATTCAGTATTAAAGTTCTCTGGTTTTACATTACAGCATAAGGCCCTGTTCACATCACACTTTTCGTTCCAGTTTGTGGCATCTGTAGGGATGCAATAAAAATGTATCCCAATTGATAGCACTGTGTGGCTGTGATGGGGCCATAGTGATCTACAGGGCAAACATAGCCTGTATTGGACTATGCTTGCCCTATTTACTGAATGTATAGTGGGTTGCAATTGTATTCCTACCCCCCTGAACTGTTCCTCATTTTTAAATGTTACAGCCACAAACTTAAATGTATTTTATCAATATTTTATGTGATAGAGCAACACAAAGTAGCAAGTATTTTAAATTGTAAAGAAAATGATACCTGTTTTTCCAAATTTATGCAAATAAAAAAACTGAAACGTATGGTGTGCTTATATATTTAGTCCTCCTAAGTCTTTACTTTGTAGGACCACCTTTAGTTGCAATGACAGCTGCAAGTCTGTTGGGGTACGTCTCTCTTAGCTGTGCACATCTACAGGCTGGAATTTTTGCCTATTCTTTATAAAATAGCTCTAGATTAGCAAATGGTTGTGAACAGCAATTTTCAAGTCATGCAACAGATTCTCAATGGAATTTAGTTCTGGAATTTAACTGGGCCATATTAACAAATTAATACACTTTGATTTAAACGATTCCATTGTAGCTTTGGTTGTATATTTACGATCATAGTTGTAATGGAAGGTACACATACGCCCCAGTCTCAAGTTTTTTACAGCCTATAACAGGTTTTTCTCCAGGACTGCCCTGTATTTAGCTCTATGCATCTTCCCACCAACTCAGTCACCACCACACTTCACAGTGATGTGCAGTGTTGACTTTCCTCCACACATAGTGCTTGGCATTTAGGACAAAGAGTTCAAATTTGGTCCAAAGCACCTTCTTCCACAAGCTTGCTGTCCCCTACATAGCTTTTTGCAAGCTGTAAATGGGACTTTTTATGGCTTGTTTTCAAAAACAGCTTTCTTCTTCATACTCCAAAAAAGGTTTGATTTGTGGCGTACACGACTAATAGTTGTCTTGCAGGTAGATTCTCCCAACTGAGCTGTGGATCTCTGCAGCTCCACCAGAGTGACGCTGGACCTCTTGGATGCTCCTTGTCTGGGCTGTCAGCTTAGGTGGACGACCATGTCTTTGTAGGTTAGCAGTTGTTCCATACTCCTTCCATTTATGAATTATGGATTGAACAATACTATGCAATATGGTTAGAGCTTGGGCTTTTTTTAAAAAAAAAAAACCTAACCCTGCAATACTTTTTGCCACAACTTTATCCCTGAGCAGTCTGGTGTGTTCCTTGGTTTTCATGATGATGTTTGTTCTCTAACAAACATCTGAGGCCTTTACAAAACAGCTGTAACTATGCTGAGAATAAATTACTTACTGATTTACTCTATTTACTAATTAGGAGACTTCTGAAGGCAATTTTCTTTACTGAATTTTATTTAGGAATATCAGAGTACAGGAGGCTGAATACATATGCATGCCACACTTTTCAGTTTTGCTCAGAGATTGCTCAAAGATTCCAACAAGTAGTGATACAAA
The DNA here is from genome assembly GCA_025379985.1 of Phyllomedusa bahiana. NCBI lineage: Eukaryota > Metazoa > Chordata > Amphibia > Anura > Hylidae > Phyllomedusa > Phyllomedusa bahiana. Next base: position 53,110 of record JAODAL010005727.1, on the reverse strand, counting down.
AAATTAACTAGTTATGTACTGTAATGGAAACTTTTGTATAATTATTTAATTTGCCCTTCCAAAACAAAACAAGAAAAACACTAAATTAAAATAAGGGCTCATTTATAATAATTTGTTCTTTCCCAAGAATATTTTCTCACTGTAATTGCATTCTAAAGTTTGAATGCCTAGAATCCACTGAGACCAGAAAAGTAAAACATTATGAACGTATCTTCTGAGGAGCAAAAAATGTTGTATTGTTCATTTTGACTAGTGTTGTTCAAATAGTTCCTGTACGGTTCAACAGTGGTTCAACCCAACTTGTCAAATTTATTCTCACTAATCCTAACCCTATTTCTATCTATAACTGTTCCCCTAACCGTAACTTGGGGTTAGGGTTTTTAACTGGTTTTCACAGGTTATCTTACTTCTCCAGAACACTCCTGGTCCAATGGTGTGGTGTCATTTCCAGTTTGATGTCCCTTCTGCTTACCAAAGCATAACATACAGAAGTACAGTGATTCAATCTAAAACCATTTGTTTTTTAATATAAAGTCCTAAACTGCATGCCAAATTATGCCAGAATATATCTGTACTAAGGATGGAATTAAAGGGGTATTCTCACTACATTGGTTAGCTTTAAACATGTAGGCAAAGGGTTCAATACCCCTGAAAAACGTTCGCAGATATTATACCACCTCCACAAACAGAGATCGCAAATTGTTTGTCTTCAGGAGACACACCTCCTGAAGTCCCACCTTCAGAGCTTCAGGAACAAATACTTCCCTGTCTGGTACCACAGCAGTAACCCCGATGCTAAAACAAAAGGAGTAGCCGTGTTCTTTCATAAGTCGTTGCCGGTCCGGGTCCTGGATGTTCTTTCGGATGACGAGGCAAGATTTTTATTTCTTAACTGTAATATCCAGGGTCATCTACTCACCATTGCGTCCATTTACGCCCCTAACTCGGGTCAATTATCCTTTTTCACTAATTGTCTAGATGCCCTTACAGTCTTCGCTAAAGGACAGATCCTCCTCTGTGGCGATTTTAATTTGGCACTGGATCCGGAATTAGACACATCATCTGGCCATTCCCATATAGCCAGGGCTGTACTCAATAAACTTCATCAGTTAATGCACAATATGCAGCTCATGGATGTTTGGAGACTTCTCCATTCGAGAGAGCGCGACTACACCTTCTTCTCGCATCCACACGGCTCATATAGTCGTATCGACTATATAATGTCGCAACATTCAATGCCTCTATTGGGTCTATCCTGCACTCTGACCACGCCCCTATACATTGTGACTTTACCCGTCCCCACTCCACGCGCCGGCCTTTCTCCTGGAAACTAAACGAGTCGCTCCTATTAGACTCACTATGTCTCTCTGACCTCAAACAGTCAATTGATTCCTTCACCGACTCCCATCTCTCTGACCCTACTTCTCCCCAGATTAAGTGGGAAGCTCTCAAATGCGTCCTTCGGGGGACCCTTATTAAGCACGGGGCGCGATTAAAAAGGGAGTGCTCCCAAAAACTACAGTCCCTCCTCTCGCGATTGCACCTGCTCGAATCGGCCCACAAGTCCTCCGGCTTGGACTCGGATTATAGAGAGCTCATGCACACCCGACACGAATGGACCACAAACACAAGAGATACCGGCAAATCTGCTCAAGCGCCTTTTACGTCTGGAGTGATAGGCCGGGGAAGTTTCTGGCTCGGGCAATCCGCGACAGGAGAGCTTCCTTATTTGTCCCCTCCATTAAAAACAAAGAGGGCAAAATGCTCCACACTACTGAAGACATCTTAGGGGCCTTCCACGCCTATTACTCAGACCTTTACAATATTCCTGCTCCTGAAACCCTCATAGGTGAAGATGCTTATCGTAAATCTTTACAAGAATATTTGTCTAGCACTGCTCTACCTCCATTGGAGCCTCAATCCCTCGCCTCTCTGGAGGCTCCATTCTCGGTGAATGAGCTCAAAACAGCCATCAAGGCTCTTCCATCTGGAAAAAGCCCGGGTCCAGATGGCTATACTGCTCAATTCTTCAAGGTTCTGGCGGATGACTTGGCTCCCTCTCTTCTTTCAGCGTTTAATGAGGTGTCTTCATATTCTCCTTTTACGAAAGATTTTTTAAAAGCATACATCAGGGTCATTCCAAAAGAAGGAAAGGATCCCAATTTGTGCTCAAGCTTTCGCCCCATATCCCTTATTAATACAGACGCAAAGCTCTTCGCCAAGTTGATCGCCATGAGGCTTAGTCCTCTGTTGAGCTCCCTGATTCATTCCGACCAGGTGGGATTTGTTCCCTCCAGAGAGGGGAGGGGCACTACTTTGATGACATTTTCCCTTATCCACTATGTGCAATCCTCACGCCTTCCTTGTGTCCTTCTATCGTTGGACGCGGAGAAGGCTTTTGACCGGGTGAGCTGGTCCTTTTTGTGGGGTGTCCTGGGGCGTCTGGGACTCGGGCCGGCTATGATGGGTAAGATCACAGCGTTGTATCATTCTTCTCAGGCTCAAATCCATGTCAACGGTTCCCTATCCCATCCTTTTCAAATACGCAATGGTACCAGACAGGGATGTCCATTATCTCCCTTGCTCTACATCCTAGCGATGGAGCCCTTTAAAGAAATTAGGTTGTTTTCCTTCTATCGGGGCGTTCAAGTGCTCACCCTCAGGTCAAATGCTCTGTTTTTGGGACGCCCTGCTCCCTCTACCTCCCCAACCCCCTCTTTTTCCTCCCCCCCGGGAAATAAAAACCCCTAAACATTTGGATCTTAAAGTTTTTCTTTAAAGTAAATATGACCAAAAGTGTTCCCCTGAAAAAATTTTCCGAGCATGCTTTCGCCCCTTAAAAGGCTTCGCCCCTTTTTAATATTTAGGGGTTCACATTTTCCTTTAAAAAAGGGGAGGGGTTTCGCCCTCAATTTCCCCCCCCTGTGACGCAATAGCTGGGGGACCTATGAAGTGGGACGGGAAAGATTTTGCCGGGTTTTGGGCGCATCAACATTCTCAAAATAACACCTTCCCCTTTTGTTTATTTTTTTAAAGCAATTACTTTTTTTTACCCCGGACCTTTTTTGGGCCGCGAAAGACGGTCTGATTTTGAGGGGGCTGGCAAACACCCGTTTGTAGCTCCCCCTTTCCCAGATCAAAAGAGGAGGGGGGATTGGCGCTACCTGACTTCCAGGTTTAAAAAATTTAGCGGGAAAATGGCCGTTTTTCCGCGTTTCAAAATTTTGAATAAAAGCTCTGGGTTGAATTGGAGTCTAAAATTTTTGCGCCCCTACCGGGGCTCCCCCCGGGGTTGCCGACAGACTCTTGCCTAAAAGATCTCTGTGTGCTTCCCTATCTGGCCAAATCTCGGGTTTTTTAGCAGGCCTTCTCCTTAAATGACTCGAGTACCCCGGAGGTCAGATTACCCCCCTAGTAGGAAACCCCTACTCCCGAAATCTTTATCTTAGCCGTACCGTTTACAGGGAAAATTTCCCCCCCTCTTTTCTTCGGGAGGTATCTCTTTAACCTGAGGCCCCACCAAGACTTGACAGCTGGCTCCTCAGACACCCTTTCTAAGATTAATTTTTTTCAGTTTAAAACCTTTCAAACAAATTAAAGAGGTTCGAAAACCCACAACCCTGTTCGGGCTTCGGTCGTGGTGTTTTCTTTGGGGTTTTAGGGGGGTGCGCTTTTAGAGTTTATGGGCTACTTATGTACTCCCGGTCAGTTTAAATTGCCTTCCAAAATGTTGGGAGAGAGAGTGGGGGGAAATTTTCAGATGACATTGGGAAAGGGCTTTCTTTTAGCCCCCCAAATCCCCCTGTCTGCCCGAGCGAGGAACTAAAAAATAAAAAACATTACCCTTGGTACAGGGTCCCTGCCCTTTTACTTTCCCCTTTATCCGGAGTTTCTAAATAGTTGGGGTGTCAGAAGGGGGGTTGTCCCACCTATGGTGGAGTTCCCACCATTAACCTTTTTTTGGGTAAGGGTGCTGGACTACGCACACTATCACAGGTCTGAAAAATTAACAATGACCCGGCCTCTCTGCTTCTTTTGACCGCCCCTGCTGCCTTTCTTTAGGGCCCTCTGCTCTCGTTCCCCTCTTTGGGGGCTGAAAGGCTCCCCGGCTCTGGGAATCGAATTCCTGCCCTTCCAATTTTTCCCGGTTCGATGAAAATTTTTAGACCCAGCGGCTTGAGGAAATTAAAAAAATGATTCCCCCTTTTGTCCGTAATTTTTTGGGGAATTGGACCTTGGGTCAAAATTTTGTCAGACAGTTCTATCGCCTTCTCTTAAATTTTTTAACCTCCCCCACCCTTTTAGTATGCTACATTCCTTTATATTTTGGGGTGGCGCCCCAGGTGCCCATGCGTCCTTTTTGGGTTTTTTTTTCTCCCCCCCCCCCCTCTTTTTTTTATTTTTTTTTATTGATTCCTTTTTTATTCTTTCTTTTTTTCGTGCTTCTTTTTTGGGGATCACATAAGGTTTGGGTTTTTAAAATTTAACCTTCTTTGTGCTCTGCACCCGCCATACTTGTCCAGATTCCATACTGCAGAACCAATGGGTCTCCAGCCCCCCTCCCCCCCCCCTTTTTTTTTTTTCTTTTTTTTTCTTCCTTCCCCCTTCTCTTCCTACCCCCCTCCCCCCATGACCCATTATACATAAGGCAACCTGATGCTCTACTGTACACACTTAAATTTTTCACAACGGATTGATCTTACATCCCGGGATATCCATTGACATATTGATATTGCTATACCTGATTAAGTTTGTGTTTCTTAAAAAATGTTTCTGCAGATGGGGAACCGCCGGTTTGGGCCTTTTTGTGAACCTTATACTAAAAAGAACTTGTTGGAAAAATTGTTTTCCCTTGTTTTTAGGGTTTTTAAAGCTTTTTAATGGGTGGAACAAAAAATTAAATTTTTATTCGCCGATGTTTCTTAACCCCTTGTGCACGAAACCCAAAAAAACCCTCAACCCCTAAATTAAGGGAATTCAAAACCCGAATATTAAATTTGATACCCTTTACAAGTTTAAAAAAACCCCAAAATCAGAAACCTTCCAGTGAACGTGTCCCCTTTCAAATTTAAGGAAAAGCTTTTCCCCCTTTAATTTTTAAACATGGTCAGTTTGCCATTTTAAATTTTCTGGTTTTTAAAAATTCACAAAATCTATGGGGAAAATACGTTTTACATAAAATCAAACTAAATCTTTCTTCACCCCTTACAAGGGAAATTAAAAGGCGGGAAAAAATTTTCCCTATCCTGGTAGCAAAAATTAATATTACAAAATTTGCTTTTATTTCCCTAAATTCTTAATATCACGGGTCTCTCCCTTTCCTTTTTTCCCATTGAAATTTTAAACAAATTACAGTCTCAAAAAATAAAATTTTTTTTTGGGGGAGGAAAAAAAACCCAAGATGTAAAAGACAGTATTTTTTCATACCATTTAAAAAGAAGGGGGTTTATGTCAGTTCCCCACCCTTTTTATCTTTCAATGTCGCAGCAATTTTAGAACCCCAAAAGTCTACCCTTTGGGTTTTTCCCGTTTGCCGTTTTGGTTTTCAAATGGAGAACGAATTTGACTCAAAAACCCCTTTGGTGAAGGTTTTCCTACTAGCCCCCAAATTTTTGGGCGTTTTTAAACCCCCCCAGTTGGCCCCTTACTTTCCTTTGACATGCAGTCAAAAAACCCGGCTTAAAAAACTTTGTTTCCCCAAACGTTGGTGATTTACAAAACAAAAAAACCCTCTTTTCTGTTTGGGAGTGGTTTCCTACATTGCCGTTGTCTAACTGGTTAACGGCAGGAATAACCTCTGTGGGAGACCTATTTGAGAGAAACACTCTTAGATCTTTTTTAGAACTAAACTCAACTTTTGGGGTTCCCAAATCCCGTTTTACCAATTTTCTTCAAATCAGGGGCCCCTTCTCCAATCTTGGACCTGGCCAAACCCAAAACCTTTTTATCTCCCCCTTCCCAAAATTTTAATTTGGGAAAAAGGGGGTAGGGAAAGGGCTCTCTTTTAATTTTTAAATAAATGACAATGAAAAAAATCAGGGGGTTAAGCCTCATTATATGGTAAAGTGGGGAAAAAGAAAATAACCCGTTCTTTCTCGGGGGGATTTGGTTAAAAGGTCTCTATTTTTGTTACCAAACCAATTCCCGATGACCAACCATCTGGGGATTGAAGAAAAAATATTTAGCGCTAGGTAATACACCCTACACGGTGGCACATCTTTCTCCCAAAAACCCCGAAAATTTTGTTGGAGGAACTGTGGGAAAGGAAAAGGGACTTTACTTTTAAAATGTGGTGGAGCCCTTTCCCCGTTATCCCAACCCCTTTGGAAAAAAAAGTTAAAGGTTTTAAATTGCTGAGGTAAATTCTCTTCATAACAAAATAACTCCCGCTATTGCGGGCCTAGTTTTTAAAAATTTGATAACTTTTTCCCAAATTATTTAAGAAAATACTCCAGCTTAAATTTTCCTTTTTTACCCAAAACTACAATAGCCTACATTGGAAATCCCCACAAACCCCCCAATCTTCAGAAAAATAGACAGGATTAATTTTTTTCTTCCCGAGGGGAGAAATTTTCTTTCGAAATTTCCCCCCCCACCCCCTGCAGTTGCTAAGCCCGGAATGATTGAATACTGGACAATCTTTTAAACTTTCAAAAAACTGTAAAATTGCTTACCTGGAATGTATTTCTTCTTAAAAGAAGGGTTAATACCCACAAAAATGCTATATTTTTCTTTTTTTTTGGTGACCTTTTCTGCTAAGGGCACAGGATGCGACACACTATAAAATGATTGCGAAATGTAAGCTTTGATTTTGTGACCTTTACGGGCTTGCCTTAGGTTGGTTTTTTCTTTGTGTTATTTGGGCTTTTTTGAGCCCCTTTTACCCCTTTTCCCCCCCCCCTTTTTTCCCTTTTTCTGTACCCCTTTATCCCCTTTATCAATATTCATTAAACATTTGGTTTAAAAAAAAAAAAAGGAAATGTATCCCTTGTATCTGTCACCCTGTTTTTTATGGATGCTCTTATTTTATTTTTTTTCTTTCTGCATCATTACTATGTTACATTTTTATTGATTTTTGTTCCCTTTTATAAAACTTTTAATAAAACCTTGAACACGGAAAAAAAAAAAAGCCCCCATTAAAGGGCTTTGGGGTGGCCGCCAAAATCTCAGACCTTAAGCCATTTGAAAAAAATTTTGGGGGGGCTTGAAGTCGAGTTGCCAAGTGACAGCTTCAAAAATTTATGATTTATAGATGATCTGCAAAAAAATTTAGTCAAACCCAAAAATTTCCCCCGACAGGGGTGCAAACATCATTTAAAATAAAAAAAAACGTCTTACTGCCCGTGCTTTCCAACAAAAGGGGTTTTGGGCCCCCAAGTAATAGGTTTTTTTGCCCGGGGAAACAAATACTTATTTCTCTCCCGTAAAATGCAAATAAAAGTATATAATTTTTACAATGTAAATTTTTTTTGATTTAATTTTGGATAATTTTATCTCCCAAATTTTTAAAAGTTAACCTACACTTAAAAAATATTGAATGTTCATTTCTTTGTAATTTGGGCAAACTTACACAATCAGCAAGAGATCAAATAATTATTTCCTTTACTGTAAGTCATTACAATACTACCAATATTCCTGGCATATAGGAGTAGATACCAATTGTACACAGGTGCTCAGCAGACATACAGTGGGGAAAAAAAGTATTTGGTCAGCCACCAAGCTTGCAAGTTCTCCCACTTAAATAGAGGAGAGAGGCCTGTAATTGACCTCATAGGTAGACCTCAAGTATGAGAGACAAAATGAGAAAACAAATCCAGAAAATTACATTGTCTGATTTTGAAAAAAATTATTAGCAAATTATGGTGGAAAATAAGTATTTGGTCACCAACAAACAAGCAAGATTTCTGGCTCTCGCAGACCTGTAATTTCTTCTTTAAGAGGCTCCTCTGTCCTCCACTCATTAACTGTAGTAATGGCACCTGTTTGAACTTATTATCAGTATAAAAGATACCTGTGTCTTCACAGCATAGACAATTGCCTTCAAATTACCCCAAAGATAAAAGGTCTAAGGGGTCAGATCAGGATACCTTGTGGCCATTAACTGGCCCACAATGACCATCCATTTCCTGGAAACTGTCCTGTGGGAAATTTCCCTTGGACCTGACACCCATAATGTGGTGGTGCACTATCTAGCTGGAAAAACTCAGGGAACGTTCCATCTTCAGTGCATAAAGAGGGCAACACATCATCATGTAGCAATTTCAGATATCCAATGGCATTGAGGTTTCCATTGATGAAGAATGGCCCCACTATCTTTATACCCCATATACCACACCATACCATGAATTTTTGTGTCCCAATAGTCTTGGAGGGATATATCCACTGTGGGTTAGTGTCAGACCAATAACAGTGGTTTTGTTTGTTAACTTCACCATTCACAAAAAAGTTTGCCTCATCACTGAACATAATGTTCTGTGTAAACTGAGGGTCCTGTTCCAATTTTTGTTTTGCCCATTCTGCAAATTCTGTGCGCCGATCTGGACCATTCTTATTGAGATGCTGCAGTAGCTGGATTTTGTAAGGGTGCCATTTGTGAGTAGCTAATATCCGCCATGGGGATGTTCGACTGATGCCGCTCTCCAGTGACATGTGGCGAGTTTTACACTGTGGACTCTTGCTGAATGAAGCTAGGACAGCCACTGATATTTCTTCATTCGTGACAGTTTTCTTGCGTCCACATTTTGGCAAATCCAACACTGAACCTTTTTTCACGAAATTTGGCAAGCAGCTTGCTAATTATAGCATGGGAGATGGGTGGTCTTGTAGGGTGTCTTGCATTGAAATCTGTTGCAATGACCTGGTTACTGCGTTCACCAGACATCAACACAATTTCTATGTGCTCCACATGTTTTAACCTCTGTAACATGCAAATGGCTGTAAACAAAGAGGAACTTGTAAATAACTCGTGAAAGAATAAAGTTACCAAGCACACCATTGTTTCTGTTTTGTGAAATTCTCAATAAGTTTGATGTGTTACATGACCCTCTTCCCATTAGAAAAAATAAAGTTGGATCCAAAATGGCAGACTTCAAAATGGCCGCCATTGTCAAACCATCTTGACAGTTTTCCCCCTCCACTACAAATTTTGGCACAAACAGGAAGTTGATATCACCAACCTTCCCCATTTTATTTGGGTGTATCCATATAAATGTCCCCACCCCGAGAAAAGGGAAGAATTCAAGACCAGAAAATCCCCTCGTTGGGGGCCCCAAACGCAAGATCTCCCCCCTTTGGGGTCAAAATGATCAGAAGAACGGTGAGAAAAAAACCCCGAACCAAACGGGGTTACCTAGTAATGACCTGCAGAGCCCTGGGCCCCAAACATAACAAAGGTACGTGCCAGAGGGTTTCCCCCTGTTAAGCCATTACTTTTGGGGCCACTGAAGTTTGTAGAGAGCTTTTGGAAATTCCAGAAAATTTTTTTGGAGAATGTCATATTCGAAAAACCCCAAAGTAGAACTGTTTGGTAGAAAAACAAAATCTATGTTTGGAAAGGAGAAGCAGAGAGGGGGACCAAATAACAGCACCTAGTAAAACATGGGGGTGACAACATCATGTTTTGGGGTGTTTCTTGCAAAGGGAGCATACGACGATCCATTTACATAAAAGAATAAAGGGGGCCTGTCCCTGGATTTTAAAAAAATTTCCCCTTTCCATCAGAAAGGGCATTGAAGATGAAATTGGCGGGTCTTTCAGCAGACAATGAGCCCAAGCCCACCACCAGAGCTAAAAGGGAGGGGGCTTTTTAACAGCTTTTAAAGGGTCCTGGATGGCTCCAGCCCCGATCTAACTCCATGAAACCTTTGGAGGGAGCTGAAAGCCCATGTTCCCCAGACTCGCATTTGTAAGTGCTAAACATGTGGGGGGTTCTGGAGGCTTACCCAAAATAATATTAGATAATTTTAAAATGTGGGACTAAAATAGGTGCATAACTGCTGAAAACACACCAAATTTAAATGAGTGTGTGTGGAACTAGATTTCCCTTAAGGGCAAAAAATATCCCTTCTTTCTCAACTTTTACCAGTAAAATAAAAAAAGGTAATTTAGGATAGTGATCAAACTATATAAAATTATGCTGTCAAAAAAATTTTATTTTAATGTTTTTTTAAAAATACCCCAAAAAAATAAAAAAATATTCTTTAAAAAACGTATTTAAATTAATATAACATTAAGGGATTTTTTGGGGTTTAGAGGGGCCCTCTTCCCTTGGTCAGTCTTGTGTGGTATTATGTGTAGTTTAGTTGAGTGGGCGAATTGATTTAACGAAGGGAATTCTTTGGAATTTAAAGATTTTTTTGATTCTTTTTAATTTAGTTTGGGGGTTAAAATTTTTTTTTTTTGCGTTGTGGGGGAAAAAAACATTCTTTTTCACCTCCAAAGAAGAAAATTTTGCCGTAGCTATTAAACCCAAAGGAATTCGTTTTTCTGTTTTGTTTGAAAAAAACCCGCCTTTTTAAACCTAAAAGCTTAATTTCGAATTTTTTTTGCGCAATTTCTCCAAAGTTCTAAGTTTTTTCTTTTATTGTTTAATTAAAAAAAAACTTCTTTTTCACTTTCCAAAAAAGAAATTTGCCTTAGAAAATTAAACCAAAGGTTTTAAAGTTTTTCTTTTGTTTCCTTTAAAAAAACACCCCTTTTTTAAACCTTCAAACTTAATTTTTTGGGCCATTTCTTTTTTCCAATTTAATCCAAAAAGGTTAATAAATTTTTTTGGTTGTCTTATAAAAAAAGTTCTTTTTCACCCAAAAAAATTTTTTCTGTACATAATTTTTAACCCAAAGGGTTAAATTAAAAAATTTTTTTTTGTTTGTTCCTAAAAAACACGCCGTTTTTTAAAAACTCTACAAAGCTGGGAAGGGGTTTGGGAGCATTTTTCTTTTTGCCAATTTACTCCAAGGGTTAACTAAGTATTTTTTGCTTGTATTAATTAAATAAACGTTTTTTTTTCACTGCCAAAAAAAAAATTTTCCCCGTAGCATTAAATTTAAAACCGAAGGTTAATTACAATTTTTTGTTGTTTTGTTCCTAAAATAACGCCTTTTTAACCCCGCTACAAAGCTGGTAATTGTTGGAGAATTTCTTTGGCAAATTTTTTCCCAAAGGGGTTTAAATAAGTATTTTTCTGCGTTGTATTATTTAAAAAAAAGTTCTTTTTTCACCACCAAAAAGAATTCTGTACATACTTTATATTGTGATGAGCGATTGGTGGACTATTTTTTCTCGGTCATAGTCGAAAGGAAATTATCAAGACGATTTCGATAGTCATAATTTGATTTCCCGATGACCTTAAGTTTGGGAGAGGAACAACACCTTCATTCTTTCAAACCCCAAAAAGGGGTGGAGAAAAAGGAATTAACATCCCCAAAAAAACAAATGGATATTGTTAATCCGGGCAACACCTTAGGTTTAAAAAACCCCAGAAAAAAGTCCAGACCATTCACTATCCCTGTTTGTACCACAGATACCCTTAAACCTGCATGACCCACAAATTAAAAAGGCCAGAAAGGGAGTATGATTTAACCACATTTTATTTTAATTTGGGCATTGACTTTTCCCCGTCCTGGAAAGCATGACCCCTTAAACCTATTACCCCCAATTAAAAAGTGCCTGAAAAAGGGTCTTTGAAACCCCCATTTTTTTTGAATGGAATTGACTTATCCTTTCTGACCGCAGTATGACCATTAAACCTGTCTGACCCACAGATTAAAAAGTGCCGAAAAAAGGGTCTTTGAACCCCCATTTTAGGAACTGGACATGACTAATTTTTCGTACAAAAGTATGAACCCTTAAACCTGTCTGACCCCAATTAAAAGTGTGGAAAAAGGAGTTTTTTAACCACCATTTAGTTGAACTGGACATTGACTTCCTGTCCCGGGGGAAGACAAAACCGCTACCCCAAATTAAAAAAAGCGGAAAAAGGAGTCTTTGAACCACCATTTAGTTTAAATGGACTTTGGGACTATCCTGTCTGTACCCAATATGATCATTAAACCTGTTGACCCCCAAATTAAAAAGTGCCAGAAAAAGGAGTCTTTGAACCACCATTTTAGTTGAACTGGACATTGACAATACCTGTCCTGTACCACAGTATGACCATTAAACCTGTCTGACCCCCAGATTAAAAAGTGCCGGAAAAAGGAGTCTTTGAACCACCATTTTAGTTGAACTGGACATTAACTATGCCGGTCCTGGATCGCAGTATGACCATTAAACCTGTCTGACCCACAGATTAAAAAGTGCTGGGAAAAAGTAGTCTTTGAACCACCATTTTAGTTTCACTGGACATTGACTATACCTGTTCTGTACCACAGATGACCATTAACCTGTGTGACCCAAGATTAAAAAGTGCTAGGAAAAGGTGTCTTTGAACCACCATTTTAGTTGAACTGGACATTGACAATACCTGTTGTACCACAGTATGACCTTTTAAACCTGTTGACCCCAGATTAAAAAGTGCCGGAAAAAGGAGTCTTTGAACCACCATTTTAGTTGAACTGGACATTGACTGTATCTTTTCTTACGCGCAGTATGACCATTTAAACCTGTCTGACCCAAAGATTAAAAAGTGCTGGGAAAAGGATTTCTTTGAACCACCATTTTTATTTTGAACTGGACATTGAACTTTTACCGTCCTGGGCCAACAGCATGACCCCAAACCGCATGACCCCAGATTTAAAGAGTGCGGGAAATAGGAGTCTTTAACCACCATTTTATTTTGAATTGGACATTAACTTATCTGTCCTGTACCGCATTAAAACCATTAAACCTGTCTGCCCCCACAGATTAAAAAGTGCGGGGAAAAGGAGTCTTTGAACCACCATTTTATTTGAACTGGACATTGACTAGATGTCTTGGGTAACCAAACATCTGTTCAAGTTTTCCCTGTACCTCCCTTGTACAATTCAGAGGATATTTTTATCAGTTTTTGTACATGCCAGTTTTTTAGTAGTTTAATTTTTTAGAAAAACCTTTTTAAAATAGGTTTGGAGTCCCACCACGTCATTGTTTTTTTTTTTTTTAATTTTGAATTAAATGGGTTGCCCTTCTTTAACAAGGGTTTAAACTAGCTTTTTTAAAGATCTTGCAAAAACAAGTTTTTTGGCAATATGTGTCCCCATTAACAGTGTCCTACCCTTTTCCCGGGTTTTTTGACAGCACCATCCCTTTGAGCCCACTTTTGAAAAATTTTTGAAGAACAAATTCTTTAGAAACCCCATTTTTTAGAATGGGGAACCCTGGTTTAGCTGAAATTTCACTTTAAAAATTCCCCAAAAATTCAAAACTTACCCTTGGCCCACTTTTGGGAAAATTTTTGTGAAAGAACAAATGCCCTTTTAGAAACCACATTTTTTAGAATAGGCCCCTGTAAAAGGGGTTTGCATTTCACAGAAAAATTTGCCCCCCAAAATTTTTCCCAAAAACATGACCCTTGAGCCACTTTTGAAAATTTGGGGAAAGGGAACAAATGTCTGTTAGAAACCATTTTTTTTAGAATAGGAACCTGTATATTGTTTGCATTTCAAAGAAAGCATAAACCCGGGAAAAAAATTAATAAAAAGGGACTTTCACCCACTGTTAAAAATTGTAAAGGGGAAAAATGCCACTTAGAAGCCACATTTCGGGTTTCCCCAAAGGGAAAATGATTCTAGCGCATCTCAAAGCAACTTTACCCCCAAAAAATTATAAATAGGGACCCCACCCCACTTTTTAAAAATTTTGTGTTGGGGAAAAAAACCCACTTAGAAGCACTTTTTCTGTTCCAAAGGGCCATGATTATGTTGTACCCCCAAAGCAACATGCCCTTTCAAAACCTTTAAAAAAACCCGGAAAAAAATTCTAAAAAAAAGTGAGAAAATGGAATTGGGTTTTTCCCTTTAAACCCTTTGGGGTGTTTTTTTACAGTTCCACACCGCCAAACCAGCAAAATGTCTTTTTTGGAACTAGAATAAAAATTGCAGAGAGAAATGTTCTTTTTAAAAAAAAACCTTTTTTTAAAATGGAACCTTTTTCTTTTTGGGAAGTGGAATTGAAGAAAGACCGGCAACTAATGGGTTGACCCGGAAATTTGGGGCCACAAAAATCATCAAAAATTCCAAATCCCTGATTCATCTTGATGAATGTAAAACGATAAACATTTTTTTGGGGAAAGCCGGAGGGTTTTTTGTCTGTAATAAACCCCTCCAATTTGTGTAAAGGTCCCGCCAGATAGACCCCGGGGCGGGCGGGGGAGGAAAAAACCTCTATGGCATCCCCAGAAGTCGTTTGGGGTTTCCCCAAAAACACTTCCAAAAAACATGGGTGTTGAGATGCAGAAAGCCCTTGAAACCATAAATTTTAAAGCTTCTTGTGTTTTGGGATGTGTCCCTGCATTACATGCTTTTGGTGAGGTGGAAAAAAAAGATTCCCAAAGGTCCCCCATTAGGTTTTCTGCCACTTTTCCTGTTGCTCTGCTGTGCCATTTGGCGGCTGCTCGGGGGCACTCTACTCCCTTTAAACGTTTACTGACGTTGTTCCCCCAAAAGTGAAAATTTAAAAACTTAAGCAGACAAAAACAGATGCTCCAGTTGATAAACCCAGAAAGGGGTTTTCCTTTTCCCCTCCCCTTTTCTTCTATTTTTGGGGTGGGTGGAAGGAAAGGGGCTTTTGTTTTGGTTTGTCCCGGGGGAACCAGGAGGGGGAAAGGCCCCCCCAGTAACATCCCGGGGAATCATGTTGGAGGAAATGGAGCATCCAAGCACCTCTGTGAGAGATGGAGCCTTGTTTTCCCAAGCTCTGGGTCGAGGGGCATAGCAACTGATCTTGCTAATCTTCCTCCTCCGCCTCAACGCGCAACTCTTTCCAAGGCAGGACGTCGGTAACGTCAGTGTCTAGGAATACCTCTCTCCTCCGACTCCTCCGGCACAGCTTAACACAAGCCTGACTACCTTCAGATGAGCACCCTGAGAGCTGATCGCGCCTGGCACTAGCCCTGGACCCAAACACTGCCTATGAGACCGATAAAATTTTGAAACTGTCGGGCCTTTGGATTCGACGGAGAGAAAGGTCCGTGTCGCATCTGTGTCCGTCTCCTTCCATTGCTAGGGACCTGATGTTTCAGGTGTCCAACGATCGTTCAGAAACTAAGATCAACACAATGCTCATGCTAATGGGCATTGTTCGCGCTGACCATTGGTGGTTCTTCAAAATGAAGTATGTGCAGAGCTCTTTACTGCTCCTCTCTCGGTGACTCAACACCCCGAGGTCGCAGTGCTGGTGGCCATGTGTGCACACCACTTTGCCTGGCACAAGGTTCTTGTCACTAAAACAGCGCTCGGTCTCATTGCGAGAGCCATCCCACAGCTACTGACCCTGTGTGTGGACGGTCTCCATGACAGATTAATTTCAACACGGCATGGTTTCTCTGGGCACGTGATGCAACCAGAGGCCCTTGGGGGAATGAGCCCTGCACCATCCCTGCGGTTTTTTGAAAGAGCGTGCGCTGTGCCTGTGAGCCACCGTCACACAGAGGGACATCCACCCAGTTAGCTGTCACAGGAGATATTGCGGCCTTGGCCGTGATACTAGTCCATGTGTCGGTGGTCAGATGGACTTTTCCGGACACAGATGAGGACACGCTCTTGAAATTTTAGGATGGGACACGTGGCTGGCCAGGGCAGGACGGATTTTCTGTCAAAGAAATTGCCTGCTCGGCATATGGTATTGGGGGCAAGGCATGGGCCGTGACGTGGCGGGAACCCATCTGTAGTCCACAGACGGATAGGGGGGTACACATTTCAAGCCAAAAGCGACATTTCAGGCTTTGGTTTGGGTTGGTTTGGGTTAAGTGTTTCTTTGCTCCCAAACTGGAAGACAGAAGGCTGTCTTGCTTGGATGGCGCTGTACGCATGCAGGTCATCAAACTTGGCGTGGAGGAAAAGGTGTAGGATGGGTCTCTGGTGTGGTGCTTGGTGGTACTTGGGCGCCGTGGAGGCTGAAGGGAGGCTGATCCTGAATCTGACTCTGAGAGGACATGGGCAGCTGAGGAACGCTTGGTGGTGCGGAGGAGGAGGAGGCGGAGACAGAGGGTGTGACAGTGGTTGGAAGCCGGGCATCTGTGTGGCTTTTTGGCCAAGTGTTGCCTCCATTTCAAACTCATGCATTTGCTGCATGTGACTAGACTTGTTGGTGGTGGTTAAACACCTAAGTTGCTTTCCTTACTGATGCAGTTTATGGCAAGGCGCGTATATGACATCGCTGGTGAATCGGAGGCTTGCTCAAAGAAGGCCCAGGTGAGAGGTCCTGGACCTTTTAGATGGGCTAAGCGAGGAGCGGGGTTTCCGTGACCGTGGTGGCAGAATATATCAGGGACTTCTGCGACGCCTCTGCCTTTTTGAGGCGGGCCGTATTGAACTACCCCATACTTCTTCTCCTCGTCCAGTGATGAGTGCTCGCAAGCAAATTCTGCTGAAAGACACGTTGGATCCGCAATGACTTCTCATCATCATCAACACAGTGACTTGGGGTCTGAAACATTCTGCAGCCAGGAGCTGCCAGGCGTACAAGCAAGAGGACACTGCAAGGCAATTGCGACCACCGGGATTTTAGCCGTATTTGACCGGCTTCCTTCTCCTCTCTGATGGCTCAGTAAACTGGTCGTCTGAGCGACAAAATCATCCTCTTGGCCTCATGATCTTTTAACATGTTTTGACCCAACGCTTTTTGTCATCAAAGAGGTCTTTCAGACAATGGATTATCCCAGTGGGGGTACATGAGTTGACATTTAGGCTGCCTTCGCTTATGTTGGACGGATGCTGTCGATGATGATGACGGGGACATTTGTGGCCGTGACCTGGGAGGACGAGGAGGTAAGGACTGCTGATTCAGGTTGCATTAACCACTGAAGAACAGATTGGGACGCTGGTTTACTGAGATTCACAGGGCCTGACCAGCGCATGACAGGCCTGAGGTCCTGCAACGATGATCCATGGCTTGCTTGTTGTCGCAGCACTGGAAGGAGCACCTTCTCTCGTACCTCTACCTCCTGTCCTACACGTCTTTGCTGCTTACCAACTGTATTTCGCTCATGTTCAGAAAAGATAAAAATTTAGAAGGTATGGAAGAGTTTTTGAAAGAATCTTATTAAAAGACGGAAAATTTTTTTTCACAAAGTATTCTTAAATTCTCTAATTTTCCCTACGCCAGCGAGGATTAGAACTTATGTTTCTTGCGATTACTGTGAAATTCGGTATGGTGGAAGAACCGTAAGACAAAATCAACAGTGTTCTCTCAGTCCAGGGATTTACAAAAAAAAAAAGGCCCGTAGGACTAGGAATTGATAGTTTTCAACAAAATATCATACAAGTGTCTATCTGCTCCAAACGAGATCAACGACCCAATAAAACTATTCAAATTACAAGGAGAGAAATTGGGTGTTTTTGCAGCAATGACAAACGAAACATTTTGCTAGAAAATTTTTCTATCAAAAATTGCGTACAACGTGACATTTGAAAAAACTACCACTGCAATACAGCAATTTAAAAACTTTCGAAAATAAAAGGATTTTTTCCCACCTATCAAAAATTTTACACCTTTTTTTTGGGGTGACTACAAAATGCTGTATTCAAATTTAAGTCAAGGTGGCTCTATGGACAAAGCGGGCCTGGCCAAAATGAAAAAAAAAACCCTATCTGAAATGTATAGGGAAATAAAATTTTTTTTTTTCCCTCTCAATACCCCGCGTGTCTACAAAATTGCTTTTTAAAATTTTAAGTCAAGGGGATCTTTGAACAAAGCTGCCTGCCGAAAGTGAAAAAAAAACACCTATCTGAGAGTATACGGAAAAAAAGTGGATTTTGCACCTATCAAATACACCTGGTGACACAAAATTGCTGATTCAAATTTAAGTGCAAGGGGGCTCATGAAAAAAGCGGCCTGCGCCAAAATGAAAAAAAAAAACACCTATCTGAAATGATACGGATAATAAAAGGATTTTTTGCACCTCCAAATACCCCTGCGGTTCTACAAAATTGCTTTTTTCAAATTTAAGTGAAAGGGTTGGATCTTTGAACAAAGTGGCCTGCGCGAAATTTAAAAAAAACACCTACGAGATGTAAAACGGTAATAAAAGGGGAGTTTTGCCCTATCAAATACACCTCGGTGACTACAAAATTGCTGTATTCAAATTTAAGTGCAATAAACTATGAAAAAAAGCTGGCCTGCGCCAAATGAAAAAAAAACACCTATCTGAGATTTAACGGATAATAAAAGTGGTTTTGCACCTATAAATACACCGCGGTGACTACAAAATTGCTGATTCAAATTTAAGTGCAAGGGGATTAAAAACAAAGCGGGCCCCTGCCCCAAAGTGAAAAAAACACCTACTAAATGATACCGGATAAAAAATATTTTTTGCACCTACAAATACCCCTCGCTACGACAAAATTTGCTGTATTAAAATTTAAGTGAAAGGGTTATCTATGAACAAAGGCGGGCCCGCCAAAGTAAAAAAAAAAACACCTTCGAGATGTATACGGATAATAAAGTGGATTTTTGCACCTATCAAATCACCTGCTTGCACAAAATTGCTGTATTCAAATTAAGTGCAAGGTGGATCTAGAACAAAGCGGCCCTGCCCCAAAGTGAAAAAAACCCTATTGAAAGTATACGGATAATAAAAGGTTTTTTTTTTGCCCCTATCAAAACACCTGCGCAGAAAAATTTTGCTGTATTAAAATTTTAAAATGCAAGGTGATCTATGAACAAAGCTGGCCGTGCCAAAGTAAAAAAAAAAAAACCTATCTGAAATTAAAAAACGGATAAAAAAAGGTATTTTTTGCCCATCAAAAAACCCCTCAGTCAGCAAAATTGCTGTTTTTAAAATTTAAGTGCAAGGTGGATCATGAAAAAAGCTGGGTGCCCAAAGTGAAAAAAAACCTATCTGTATTAAACGGAAATAAAATGGATTTTTTTCACCTACAAATCCCTTGGGATACAAAATTGCTGTATTCAAATTTAAGTCCCAGGTGGCTCTATGGACAAAGCGGCCGCCCCAAAGTGAAAAAAACACCTATCAAAATGTATAATAAAAAAAAAGGTATTTTTTGCAACAATCAAAACACCTGCGGTGACGACAAAATTCGTATTAAAATTTTAAAAAGTGCAAGGTGATCAGGAACAAACTGGCCTGTGCCAAAGTGAAAAAAACACCTACGAAATTAAACAATCAAAAAGTGGATTTTTGGGCACCTATAAAATACACCTGCGGTGATTCAAATTGCTGTATTAAAAATTTTAAGTGAAAGGCTCACAACAACAATTTTAAAATTTTCACCAAAAAAAACGGGCCAAAAGTTTTTAAAAAAAAAACCAAAAATTTTGCAATGCGGGGTCAAACTCAAAACCAGTCGGGGCTGCACAAATATCCATCTCTTTAAAGAGCCGTCTGTCTGTGTTCCCCGCCCCCCCCCCCCCCCCACCTCCCCCCCCTGCTGTACAGGCTAGATGCTCCTTTAAAATTCTCAGCCAAAAAAACTAAAATCTCAAAACCTAATCTAAGTACTAATGTTCAAGCAAAACCAAATGTCTGGTGAACAAATAAACATTTCGCTGAGCTGTTTTTACAGAACCGGCACCACTCCGCCTTATAGACACAGACAACACTATCATAACGAAGGGCTGTTTTCTTTAAAAAACATGGAATTTTTCAGCCAATCGCAACCATAACCAAACCCCTTCAAAGGGCCCCCCCGCCAAACCCACTCACCCTTCCCTTTCTGGGAAGCTGATTTGCTGGCCGCCAAAAATACAGGAGCGCTGAAAATGGTGCAATATTAATAGATTATGCGCAGATTTTAACCTAAATTATCGAGTGATCGAAAAAATCCGATCAACATAAAAACCGTGCCGATTTCAAATTTGTCGATTATAATTGCTCAACACTATTCATATCCGAAGGTTAATTAAGCCTGTTTGTGCATTTATATTCAGTAAAATGCACAGTGTTTTTAAACGGCACATACAAGTAAATTTTTCCTGGCCATTTGTGGAGCGCAAATTATATCCAAGGGTAACCCAAGCTTATTAGTGGGTTCATTTGGATTCAAATACAGGGTGTATATTTATCATATACAGATATCTTCATTAAACAGTTTCTGTACATTTTAGAACAAACAGTATGTGAGACAGAGAGGTGGCAGGCTCTTCACCTGCGGGTGGCAGTGGCACAAACATTCCAAGAGCAGGTCCAGGTCGCAGCACAGCAAGGGGACGTCGCAGCAGGGGTCACTCGGTGAGGCCACAACTGCCGCTGTCATCTAGCGGCTGTGTGTTGTTCAGCAACCCAATGGTTCTTGATTGGTTGACTAGGTCATCCACTTCCTCCCAGATGTCGGTGGGAACGTCAGACACAACCCTTAGTTGGCATGGCCCGGGAGCTGGTCAGCGGCCCTCACCTGTCCTCAACCCTCCTCTGTCCCATCCGGGTCCCTCAACCAGAGATCTACTATGTGGTCTGGGCTCAGCGCCACTATATAGCGAGGATGAACAATTTGAGGAGGGCAGTCAGCAGCCACTTGGCAGCGAAGAAATGGGGCCAATATCCCCTGCTTCTTGCAGTAGGCGGCAAAGTATAGATGTGGAGAGTGGCATGGGAGGTCACGTTGTGAGGGGTCAGCCTCTGCATACCAAGACCGGTGATGAGGACAGCAGTGACAATGAAACACAAATAGATGATGATGTAGCCGACCGCACTTGGTAGCTGGTTGAAGCAAGGGCTTCATCATCGTCAGGAGAAGAGGATGTCAGCTTGCGCGTCAGGCAGCGGCGCAGCTAGCAAGTGGGTTGTGTGGCCATGAGTCAGCAGGGTAGCAGCAGTGTGAGGTCGGGCGCCAAGCGGCCACGGGGTAGAAAACCCACTTCGCAGGTCCAAGAAAATAGCGACACAGGGGCTCGCCGAGGCAGCGGTGGCAGTAGTCACTCAGTGCGGAGCCTTGGCGGTAAAATAAGATACTCGGCGGTGTGGCAGTTCTTTGATAAGACACCGGTGGAGCCGAATCTGGGTATATGTAGAATCTGTGGGTAGAAAGTGAAGCGTGGCCAGGGAGCTAACGTTGGCATCAAGGCCCATCGTCAACACATGCAGCGTCACCATCCGGTGGCCTGGGAGAAACGTGGCTCAGATGTGGTGGTCCATCCCGCTGCCGCAGCAGCGCCCAGTGGCACGCATGTCATTGCAGCTAGTCCAGCCTCCACCACCTCTGCAGAAGGGAGCTGTTTCTCTTTTCCATCATCTCCCGGTCCAGATGTTCCTGCTCCTCACTACTCATGGGGCGCCAGCAGTCGTTCACGGAGGCGATTGAAAAAGAGACAACAGTTTTGCATCCAACTATCCTAAGGTGCAAAAGCTAAACCTTTGCTCCTGTCCAAGTTGTTGGTACTCCCGTCCCTCCCTTTCCAAATGGTGGACTCTGCACCGTTCAGAGAACTAATGGCTTGTGCCGAGCCGAGATGGAGAGTTCCAAGCTGTAATTTCTTTTCCAAAAAGGCAGTACCAGCACTTCATAAATATGTAGAACAGAAGGTGGGCCAGTCCTTGAGCTTATCGGTTTTTTCCCAAAGGGTGGCCCCGGCAGCGTGCACGTCTAGAGCTGTAACTACGGTCAGGGCCAGTACATGTCCTTTACGGCCCACTGGGTGAATGTGCTTCCTGCCCAGGCACACCAACAACTTGGACAGGAGACGCCGCTTTCTCCTCCACGTTGTCCTCCTCCTCCACCACCACCATCATCTCCGCCCCCAAAAGTACTGCTCCATCATACCATATATGTAAGGCACAGCGGTGTCACGTAGTTCTACACCTGGCTTGCCTCGGCAAACGATTTCACACAGGGGAGGAACTGCTCTGCGTCATGCAGCAAGAAATCGATGTTGGCTTTCTCCGAAACCAATGAAAAACGGAACCATGGTGAACGGACAAGGGGGAGGAACATGGTGTCCGTGCTGGCCACCGAGGAGGAGGGTCCATGCCCCCTGCATGGCGCATGGGGTTCAATCTGGTTGTGAAAAGGTTCCTGAAGTCTTCCACCGATCTTCAGAAGATTCTGAAAATGGCCAGGAAAACTGTGCATGCACTTCATCCATTCCTACAAAGCCAGAACCCCTCCTCGAGTTGTAGCTGCAGAACGTCCTCCCCCCAACACACTCTGATATGCGATGTTTCCACCCTTTTGGAAATTTTCCAGCCTGCACATGTTGGACCGACTTTTATGAACAAAGAAAGGCCATTAAAGATTTTTTGATGATCCAGGCAGACAGAAGTACTCCCGTTTTAACTTTGATGTCAGCCAGTGGCAGCTTTATGCGTGACACCTGCCGATTGCGGAGGCCACCGAGGGGCAACGTTATTTGTCAGTCCGGCAGGACTACGGGATGAATAAACGTCATTCCACTTGCTTTCATGTCCTGGAACAGATGCTGAAAATCTGTCTGGGCGGGGACTGGAGAAAGTGGCGACTAAATTTCGTGGCCACATGATCCGGTGGGGGCAGAAACTGGAGGAGGAGGAGACATTGGAGCAGAAGCATTGTCTGGTGAATGAGTGGATTTTCTACCCAGGTGACAAGAGAGGAGGAGCAGGAGCAGCTGGAGGAGGTAGATGGAGATGAGGAAGACAAGGCAGATGACCCGCAAGCACCGTGGCAGTTTACAGTGGAGATGGGGGCAGGGAGCCCCTCAGAGGCACTTGTGCAGATGGCCCGCAGCATGCTGATTTGCCTGGCTAGTGACAGCCGAATAGTCTCCATCCGGCAGAGGGATGACTTCTGGCTCTCCACCCTATTGGATCCTCGCTACCGGTCCAAAACGGGAGCCTTTATCCCAGCTGCTGAGAGGGAGAACAAACTCAAATACTATATGGAAATCTACCGTAGTCAGTTGACCGCTGCCTATGTGCGGCATCCCTACTCTGACAGGTCTGACTGGGGGGTTCTTCAGCGCTTACGTACTACTGCCGCGGCAGCTGGGAGAAGGTGGGAGGGTAGGAGCAGTACTAGCTCCATCAGCAGCAACCTGAGTCTAGATTCACTGATGAGCATCTTCCTTCACCCGCCTAGTGAGGAGGGCAGTCGCCAGCATCAGCAGCAGCAGGGCCTGGAGCAGTCCCTGAACCAACAGGTGGTGGCCTTCTTGGACAGTACTCTGCCACCGCAGTTAGAAGATCCGCTGGACTACTGGGCAGCCAAACTGGATGTGTGGCCGCAACTTGCCGAGTTTGCTGTGGAGAAGCTGTCCTGCCTGGCAAGTAGTGTGGCATCAGAGCGGCTGTTCAGTGTGGCGGGGGCCAACGTTACCCCAAGAAGAACCCGCTTGTCCACGGGAAATTTGGAACGACTGACCCTTGTCAAGATCAATAAGGCGTGGATTGGCCAGGATTTCCACACACCAATGCCTAGGCATCAGACTACATCAGCCATGACGCCTCACCCAAACTGTGAGAAATGAGTCTGGGTTCAAACTACCTGCCTCAGCCACTATTCTGATGGCGCCACCCGCCTGATGCCACACATCTGCTTCCAGTTTCTCCATCTGCCTACCACCATCTTTACCAGGGACCACCTCCACACTCGTCATTGTGCCACTCTATGACCTCATGCTGCTGCTGCTGTTGCTGGTTCAGTGACATCCACACAGTGTCATTGTGCCACTCTCTGACCTCATGCTGCTGCTGCTGCTGCTGTTGTTGCTGCTGCGATCACCTCCACCCTGTCATTGTGCCACTCTCTGACCTCATGCTGTTGCTGCCGTCACCTCCTCTCTCTGTCATTGTGCCACTCTGTGACCAACTACTGTTTTGCCACCTCCAGAATGTCATTGTGCCACTGCCTGACCTCATGCTGCTGCTGCAGCTGCTGCCATGCCCTGCACACTGTGTCATTGTGCCACTCTCTGACCTCATGCTGCTGTTGCCGTGACCTCCATTCTCTGTCATTGTGCCACTCTGTGCCCTACCACTGTTTTGCCACCTCCAGAATGTTATTTTGCCACCGTCTGACCTCATGTTGCTGCTGTGGCTGCTGCCGTGACCACCACACAGTGTCAGTGTGCCACTCTCGGTCCACACGGTGCTGCTGCCGTGACCTCCACTCTCTGTCATTGTGCCTATCTGTGGCCTACTACTGTTTTGCCACCTCCAGAATGTCATTGTGCCACTGTCTGACCTCATGCTGCTGCTGTGGCTGCTGCGTGACCTCCACACTGTGTCATTGTGCCACTCTCTGACCTCATGCTGCTGCTGCCGTGACCTCCTCTCTGCGTCATTGTCCCACTCTTTGGCCTTCTCGTGTTTTTGCCACCTCCAGAATGTCATTGTGCCACTGTCTGACCTCATGCTGCTGCTGTGGCTGCTGCCGTAACCTACACACTGTGTCATTGTGCCACTCTGTGGCCTACTCCTGTTTTTGCCACCTCCAGAATGTCATTGTGCCACTCTCTGACCTCATGCTGCTGTGTCTGCTGCCGTTACCTCCACACTCTGTCACTGATGTTGCCACCTGAGCCCTCAGCTTGTTTTTTTCCAGCTTTCGCTGCCATGACTTTATCAGGCTACATTCCTGCTTCAGTTTTTTTTGTCAGTTTTGCCCCTGTAAGTGCCCTGTGAATTTTATTGTGTAGCGATTCTAAGAGCTGTGGCAGTCATATGCGTGTCATTGTATGAAGACCAAACCAAGCTCTCTCTGCATATTTAAGCATGGCACAACGTTCTAAAGCACCCTGCAGGCTCCGTGCAGCCTGGAAATAGCTGTTTTTTAACGCGATTCGTCCCGAAGCAATTCGGACCGAAACTAATTTTGACGGAAAATTAGGCGAAGTCACCGAATCTAATATTTGAGAACTTCGCCCATCTCTAGTTATAGTGCTAGTGTTGTTATTATAAAAATTGATTATTTGTTGCTAATTTCAATTGACTATAAGTGATATATGTGCATTTTCTTTTTGTGCAGACATTAATTTTGTTTATGCAATACTTAATGATTGAATGGACACCATACTTTGTATTTTTTGACAAATGTTTAATAAAAATACAGTTATACAAAATAAAAATATAACATAAAATTAATTTTAAATAAAATTATATAAATTAATTAAACCAATACAGCATCTACCATTCTCAATCATGTATTTATGGAGTTAGCGTAGTGTTAATCCGTGATTACAAATACATCACAGCAGGCTGAAAATAAAAAAAAAAGGTGTTAGAATAGCATGTTAGTGAATAGAAACTATGGTAGTGATCTTGCGTGTTGCACCAACAGTCTCAGCGAAACCTGTGGTGTGCTGGCTATTGTGGTATGTGAAATAAAGGTTAACCAACGGACCTATATTTTTCAGAACACAAATTAACAAACAAAAAGTATTTTGTAAGATTTTAATTATAAAAAAAATAAAAAATATAAAAATTTCCACAACATTTTAGTATTAACATAATACATTTTAAATTACACAAACAACTCAATAGACTGTATTAGCAGCCATTGTCAAATTCAAATATTCATTTATACACATTTGGTGCATTACTAATGTGCCAAAGTACCGCGGTGTGCCAAATATTTATGCTGCAATTTATGAGTGCACATTCACCACTTTCATATATTTTCCACTGAAAAAAAGCCGTGGAAATTGGTGTTGAGGCACCAAATTTCATACAGTCGCCCATGTTGTTTTTTATACTTTTTGTGTATATTTTTTCTTTCTATAGGAAACTATCACTTGGACAAACTGTCTATAGTTGCGGCAACTAATAAGTATCTGTGTACAGGTAGAACCACATGCACACATATTCATCAATGGTCTCACAAGTTTTTTGGTAACACTTTTACTCATCAAACTCATATAGTCATTGGCATGCAGCTACTAGGCTGCCAGACTCTACCCTAAGAAACATATAGATTAACTTGACTATTGACATAGTTGACCAAGAAGCAACACATGATCATATCCACAGCACACGTACTTAAAAATATCAAAAGTTGCCTCACAAACACCATAGATTACACAGAGCACAGCTATTATATATGATGAATGATCTTCCTACTTAAAGGGAGTTTCAACTTGTGACCCTTTAAAAAATAAGTAGACAACATTTAGCAATGATTTCATACTAGAGGTATCTAAAAATGCAACAACAACAACAATAATAATAATAATAATAATAATAATAAATTTTTTATCATTATTATTATTGTTTACTAGATTTGAGCAAAATTCTAACTTTTTACCATTATTTATCTCCAATGATTTTAAATAGTTGAACACAATAACATAAAAATATTTGTGTAGGATCTATTTTAAAGCTATTAAAGAGCAAAGCAAAAAAAAGCAAATCTAATAATACTAATAAAAAATACTAATAAATAATATTTTCAAAATCACTGTTACCTACTTACTGTTGATCAGGTCCCTGCCTACATTTCTGTGTGATGTCAAGGGTAGCATGTCATCTAACCATTGCATACTGCTGTTACAGCACTATGGTCAACAGGTCACTGCAGCAACCCATGATTTGCTTGTCTGCCTATGTGACAATTATCAATTCCATAAACAGATGTGACTGTGGGATTCTAACAGTGACTTTAAAGGAAAAATAAGGAACTAATGTTTAGTATTTTTGATACCGCAATGCCCCTTTAAGAATAATCCCTAATGAGTTGTCTGTATGGATTTAATTACATAAAAGAAAATTCATTGTGCCTTTAAACCTGTCTTCTGGGATTGTGTGAAAGAAAACAATAATAAATTGTTGAATAGTGACCATACATGAACCATAAAGTGCTTTCTGGCCGTCAACAAGGAATAAAACAAATCTACAGACATAAATTATAAAACTAGTATGTCTGATTTCACTTTGCTGACAAAAATTCCCAAGGGTCCAATGATTAATGTGATACGTTGTATCACATTTGATGTGTTTCGTCAGGGGAAATGATATATCTGGCCTGATAAAACATGATAAATGAATTATCTAAAATTGTATACAAAATTTCCAAATATGAGCTGGAGCTATAATTTTTTTCTCTTTTGCGTTTACATAAAAATATGATTACATTCTGGATCTCTGATTTTTGCCATTATTCTGCTGTCCTCATAAACCATATCAAAAAGAACCATAAAATAAAAAGACAAAGTTATTTTTAATAAAGCAAAATTCAATATTTGTACTAAAAAAATGTTTCTAATACTAAAGCATGCTAGGAACTAAAAAAAAAAAAAAAAAAAAGTCTTAGGATTGTGTGACACTTTGCATTTTTTAAAAAAAATCTGCACATTAAGGTTTTCTTTGTGGGTTTTTGTTCACTATATGTGCATTTTTTAGTCAAGCTGCACTTTTTTTTCTAGACGCTACAGACTGCTGTAGGTGTGCTTTATTCAAGCTTATGGCATTTTTCTTCCATATATCTTTTGTTTGTTGTTTTCTGCTTGAAACAACACATGTAGGTAAACATGTTTTTTTAGGTGTTAATTTTTGTGATGATTTTCCCCTTACTACTCATGTGATTCAAAAATAAATAATTGAATAACCTGTTCTATGAATCACATAGCTTAGACTTGTCTAACTTATTTTAGTTGACATACTTTGAACCAAAATTATGAGCCAGACTTTTGGTGCAATTTTGACGGAGAATATTGACTCATGACCTTGCTTATTTAACTGTGAAGCCATGAACAATTTCAAGCTGAACAAACATGTAGAGTTTAGCGGATCCAACTTTTCTTTTTGCTGTATTTCCCTCATAAATCTGTCTAAAATCACTTACAACACATGGGGCGACATGTATGAAACTCGGCACCTCGACAATTTTCTGAGTCTTTCTTTTAGTGTATAATGCGCCGGAATAAATGAAAGTGTTGAATGTGCGCTCATAAATGGTGCCTAATATTTTAGGCACCTAGCATATAAGTTTGTCATGCTGTGGTACTTTGGTGCATTAGTAATGCAATAATGGCTGCTAAAACAGTACAGAAATGCTGAATTTCTGCAAATAAATCTACAGGAGCAAATCAGAACTAAATTATGTAGATTTTCATGCAGATTTGTCACAGTTAAATCAATTTAATATTGACATTGAGGGAGACATGTATGAAAGGGTTTTTCACTCTTTTCTGGTGTTAAATGGGCCAAAGCAAGCGGTGTGCTATGTTTGACGCATCAAATGTTTGGCGCATTGTTTGACTGATCCAACACTTTTCAATGTGCCGTGCATGTGGGGGCATTCTGGGGATTTTATAGAGGCGTGTCACACCACATTCAAACTATTAGACACATATATGAATGTGCTTCGGCAAAACTAGGCGCATTACTGCTCGGACAGGCTCTGCCTGAGCCTGAGGAGTCAAAGTGGAGTTAGATTTGCAATTACGGCAAATTATTTCCCAATTTATACCAGTACAATAATAAAAAGTAAGTTGTGACAATTATCAAACTATATAAAATTAAATTATATAAATTATTTTTTATCATATAAAATTAATATAAAAACATATACTATCCCAAAATATTAAAATATCTCCTATTCAATGTAATTAACATGAATAGAATCAAAAATTTATTTTAAATTAAACAACCCACTGACATATTTTTCTGAATATGTTAAAAAATAAAATGTTCAGATTAATTTAACTTTTTTTTATTACCTTATTTTTCGGACTGTAAGACGCACCTAGGTTTTAGAGGGAGAAAATAGGAAAAGAAAATTTTAAGCAAAAAGTGCAGGCTGAAGTGTAGTTTTTCTTGGTACTATTTTGGGATAGATGCGACTTTTTGATCACTTTTTATTGGTGATAGTAAATGACCAAAAAACACAATTTTGCTGTTTGGAATTGTTTTTCTTCTACGATGTTCAGTGTACGGGATAAATAATACTATATTTTAATAGATTAGACTTTTACGGACATTGGGATACCAAATATGGGGAACTATTTTTTTTTTATTTGTAAAACGGCAAAAGGAGGGTGATTTAAACTTTTTTTTTACTTTAATACTAAGTCCCGTAGGGCACTTGACCACTAGGGGCACACTTCTTCATCCTATATAAATAAAAAATTTTTTATTCATTACCTATTACACCCTACCAGAGGAAGGATGTAATAGGTGTACATGCATGGCAGCTGTGGAAGCCTGTATGAGGCTTTCTGCTGCCAAGACAACTGATTGCTCCCCTGCAGAGCACCGCTCCTCATTCACATGACAGCATCTAGAGCAGGGACGAATCCTGATCCATCCCTGCTGCTATCCATGTCCGCTGTGTGAACCTTACTGCCGCTGCCTGCTCCGGACCTCATTCCAGCTGCCTGCCCTGCTCCTTGTGGCTGCCCGCATTGAGCTCTGTCTAGCCGGCAGGAGGCTGGAGAAGAGCGATGCTGCGAGAAGCCGCGGCTGGGTTTAACCCTTTGAAATCCAGCACCCCCCCTCCCCGCAGGGGGAAAAAAGTGTGTCTTATAGTCCAAAAAATATGGTATATTAAATGAAATTTTTTTTTATCAGATGTTGATCAATGTTGAAATTTATTTTTGCTGCTCTAACTCTTTCTACTACATACAGCAAGAGAAAGCACACCACAGGTCTCACAGGAACCTGTGGTCCCCCAAGCTAGATCACTACCATAGTTTCTACTCACTGACATGCTATTCTAATGACTTTTCTTTCATTTCTAGCCTATACACATGTTTGGCACATTAGTAATGTGCCAAGGTTCTGGAATTTGCCAAACACACAGGCGAGGTGCATTGAACTTTAGACACCATTTATGAGCGCACAAAAAACACTTTCATAGATTCATGCGCATTTTACACTAAAAACCAAACGTGAAAATTAACTTTGCCCCATCTATTATCGTACTGTACATGTATCCCTTTATATTCATATTTGTGGATTTTGCTGCTTATCCACAGTATTTCCACAACAAAATCTTCAACTCTAGATTTTTAAGTTTTCTACTAAAACAAAAAGGAATGTACATAATAAACATGCAGCATTTCCACAATATACTAAAAACTGACATATTGCATATTTTAAAACCACACAGGTACATTTTTTTACAGGTAGATATTTTCTGCAATGTTTGAATGAGATTTCTTAAAATCTCATCCTCATTTCTGCTGCCGTAATACACTGCATATTTTCAAGATGTCAATCTGTAGCAGAAAGTCTGCATGGTTTCCGCCCCATGGGAAAGCACACATAAAGTAGCAAAAATATGTTAAATATTATTGAATGCAAATTTCTGGTTAGGTTTTATCTTGGAAGAAAAATGTAATTAAGATTTTCTATTTCATTTTGTTTTAACTTATGTTACATTGAATATGATATATAAGATTTTTCTGAGATCAGCTCTAAATCAGTTTAGTAGAGACTGTACTCAGTTTTAAATGACCCAAAGGAGAACAAGAAGAAGAATTTACATGTTACATAGTTGATAAGTTAAAAAAAGACCAATATGCAAAATGGAAAAAATGTATTCCTGTCCATTTAATTTAATCAGACATTTTGTACTATATTGGAACGCCACAATCAATTTTAAAGATTTCTTGACTCATATGTCCAGTATGAATATAAATCCAACTTAAAACAAAAATTATTTCAGCTTCTTTGAATTCTGCCAAAAATTGGTTTAGGCTGATCCACATCGAGTTCTGATATTCTGGTCAAATTTAACTGTGACCCAAATCTGAAGTACAACACAGAGGGAGACCAAAGTGTTTACAAACTGCATAGGCATGTTGAAACAAATTAAATTTAGCATCACCTTAGCATTTGTACTGACATGAGCATATGGAGATGCTATTGGCAAGTGCATCTATCCAGAACAACTTTTAGTGGAAGGGGATAAACCAGATATGTACCCCACATAAAAAAAAGAAATGCATGTATATATACTTTTGGGTCTGTGTCTATATATGTTATTTTCCTGCTTCTGTGTATAATATGTAATGTTGTAATGTGGCCTATCTTGTTTGCATGCAATTAACTGTTGTCACTAGATGCCACTGTTGTCCTAAATCGTACCATAAAAGGTTATAAAAAGAGCTGAAGGCAGGAAAAAAGTCAGTTTATAGTGGTTTTCAGGAGAAAATGAGCTAGGCTTAAGCCTTTTATTTAGCACGTGTGTTGAACATGTTGGCCTTTTGGAGGAATCTCTTTTGAGGAGTCTGTTTTAGAAGAGAATTTACAAGAGAGAGTCAAGATGGATTGTGTGGGGCGGTACCGGAAGTCAATGGAGTAGGACGCATAGTGAGGGAGCTCCCGCACTAAACCGCTGTGAAGCAGAGAACCCGGCTGTTATCAGCACCCTAAATGGGTAAAAGGAAGTCCCAGCAGCAGGACAAGAGCTCGGGTAAACATCTGACGCCCCTTGCAGCACGGACGCCGCTAGACGCCTTTCTACTCCGTGGCCTGCCACTTTGGGTGCGCTTAGGGCCCTCGGCGCCATTACCACCTGCCTCTCACACACCAAAGGAGTGGAGATGCGGCGCTCGGGCACCGGAGGAGGACCAGGGCTCTAAGAGCAACTCAGGCGCACACAGACGTCCCTGCAGGCACAGGAGAAAGCATAACGCCGGAGCAGGTACACGCTGCAGCGAGCGCCCCCTCCCCCTCCTTGCTCCTGACCGGCAAGCAGCACACGGGCACTTACTCCTCCAGCCATTATACAGCACTATGGCTGCCAAATCGCCCACACAGGCCCAGGGCAGGCACCCAAACCTACAGCCCACCAATGCCATACCACTGGGCACACCTCCTGCAGATAGGGATAGCTTGGACTTGGGGTCTATCTCTCAATCTCCTATCAGAGACTCTGACAGTATTGCCCCATCTTCACAGAGAAAGCTCTACTGTTAGCTGTGATCCTTACAATTTAGTTAGATTAGAGATTGGAAGATTTTATGTAGTTAGGTAGAGAATTTTAAAGGAGCATCTACCGCTGTAAATCACGGGGGGGAAGCGGAGGGGGGCCCCGCGGCGAACAAAAAACAAGCTCTATAAAGAATACTGGATAAAGTTCACCAAGATTTAGGGTAGACATTGCACGCAATAGTTTTATTATTAACAGTTTTTCTTTTGAAATATTTCCTGGATATTGGGCACCCCTGAACTTATATTAGGATCACCATCTTTCTAGTAAAATGCAGGTCTCTTTGTTAGGTGCAAAACTCCACTTTATTTATCAGTATACATTTCAGATAGGTGTTCATTTTCAATTTTGCCCATTTCACCTTTGTTTAAATTAAATTAGAATCCAGCAATTTTGTAGTCAGCACAGGTTGATAGGTGCCAAAAATACCTTGTATTATCCGAATACATTACAGATACGTGTTTTTTGCATACTTTGCCCAGTCCAAAATTTGTTCATTGAGGCACCTTGCACTTAAATGTGAAAGCAGCAATTTTGTAGTTACCACAGGTGATTGTAGGTGCCAAAAATACCTTTTATTATTTGAATACATTACAGATACGGGGTTTTTTGCACTTTTTCCCAGTCCAGATTTGTTGATAGAGCCACCTTGCAGTTAAATTTGAATCCAGCAACTGTGTAGTTACCACAGGTGAATTGTTTAGGTGCCAAAAAATACTTTTTATTATCCGAATACTTTTACAGATACGTGTTTTTTGACTTGGGCAACTACAGCTTTGTACATCGAGGCACCTTGCACTTAAATGTGAATGAATAAATTTGGTAGTCACCACAGGTGAATTGCAAGGTGCCAAAAATACCTTTATTATCCGAATACATTACAGTACGTGTTTTTTTGCATTTTTTGCCCATTTCCAGATTTGTTGATAGAGCCACCTTGCAGTTAAATTTGAATCCACAATTGTTTGTAGTTACCACAGGTGAATTGATAGGTGCCAAAAAAATACCTTTATTATCCGAAATACATTACAGATACGTGTTTTTTGACTTTGGCGCACTACAGCTTTTGTTCATTGAGGCACCTTGCACTTAAATGTGAATACTGCAATTTTTTTAGTCACCAAGGTGATTGAAAGGTGCCAAAAATACCTTGTATTATCCGAATAAATTTCACATGCGTGTTTTTTTACTTTGGCCACTACAGCTTTGTTCATTGAGGCACCTTGCACTTAAATGTGAATACAGCAATTTTGTAGTCACCACAGGTGATTTGAAAGGTGCCAAAAATACCTTGTATTATACGAATACATTTCAGATACGTGTTTTTTCACGTTGGCGCAGGCCAGTTTTGTTGATAGATCTACTTTGCAGTTATATTTGAATCCAGCAATTTTGTTTTGATTTGAGGGATTTGAGATAGCTGTGATTTGCCGTCTTTTAATAGAGGACTTTCCAAAACTCTTCCATAACCTTCTCAAATTTTCATATTTCTGAACATGGAGAGAAATTCAGGTGGTAGCGAGCAAAGAGGGGGTAGGACATGGAGGTAGAGGTACGAGAGAAGGTGCTCCTTCCAGTGCTGGCGACAACACGCATGACAGCGGATTGTCAGTTGCAGGACCGTCAGGCCTGTCATCGCTGGGTCAGGGCCCTGTGAATCTCAGTAACAGACAGCATCGCCAATCTGTTCTTCAGTGGTTAATGCAACCTGCATCCAGCAGTCTTACCTCCTCGTCCTCCCAGTCACGGCCACAAATGTCGTCATCATGATCGTCATGTGGGTCATGCGGGTTTTGGGGTCATGCTGCGGTCCTGGACTTGGATAGTCAATGTCCAGTTCAACTAAAATGGTGGTTCAAAAACTCCTTTTCCCGGAACTTTTCAATTTGGGGGTCAGACAGGTTTAATGGTCATTCTGCGGTCCAGGACAGGTATAGTCAATGTCCAGTTCAACTAAAATGGTGGTTGAAAGACTCCTTTTCCCGACACATTTTAATCTGTGGGTCAGACAGGTTTAATGGTCATTCTGCGGTACAGGACAGATATAGTCAATGTCCAGTTCAACTAAAATGGTGGTTGAAAGACTCCTTTTTCCGGCACTTTTTAAATGTGGGGGTCATGCAGGTTTGGGCTCATGCTGTGGCCCAGGACAGGTATAGTTAATGTCCAGTGAAACTAAAATGGTGGTTGAAAGACTCCTTTTTCCGGCAATTTTTAGTCCGGGGGTCATGCAGGTTTGGGGCTCATGCTGTGGCCCAGGACAGGTATAGTCAATGTCCAGTGAAAGTACTATGGTGGTTGAAAGACTCCTTTTCCCGGCACTGTTGACTCTGGGGGTCATGCAGGTTTGGGGCTCATGCTGTGGCCCAGGACAGGTATGGTCAATGTCCAGTGAAACTAAAATGGTGGTTGACAGTCCTCCTTTTTCCGGCCCCTTTTAAATCTGGGGGTCATGCAGGTTTGGGGCCTCATGCTGCGTTCCAGGACAGGGATATTCAATGTCCAGTTCAAGTAAAAATGATTGTTCAAATAATACTGCCTTGGCACTTTTTAATTTTGGGTCATGCAGGTTTAAGGGTCATGCGGGTGGTACAAGACAGGGATAGTGAATTGTGTGTGATTTTTTTTTTGTGGCTTTTATAAACTAAGTGTTTTTTGCCTAAGATGTAGCACGTACCATTGACTGTTGGGATGTTAATTCCAGCTTCTCCAGCCCTGTTTGGTGTAAGAATGAAGGTGTTGTTGCTCTCCCATAACTTTAATGGTCATCGATCAAAATCTACTTTCGACTATCGACTATCTTGTCGATGATGGTCGACTATCGACCATCGACCGATGTCGATGGCCAACGTAATCGCTCAACACTAATCACGACAATACCCGTAAATATGTCGAGCAAATGCATCCTGCAATGCTGGATCAAATCTCAATGGTTAACGGAATGACCCGCCACCTAGAAGATCTTGACAATCAGGGACGAGATGCAACGTTCGGATTAGTGGCCTCCTAGAGACCCAGGGGGACGAAGATGTGCAGTCTGTCCTAGATTCCATCTTCAATCAAATTATGGAGAGTTCTCCCCCTCGGTTTTATAAGCTGGATAGGGCCCCCCGAGCACTTAGGCCTAAGTCCGCTACATCACTCCCAAGGGACATTATATGCTGCTTCCACAATTATAAAGAAAAAGAGGCAATCATGGAGAAAGCTAGAGGGTTGCGCCATATTAAGTTCCAGGGGTCAAACATCCAGCTGTTTCAGGACTTATCCTGGCATATTCTACAAAAGCGTCGTCACCTTAAGCCACTCCTTTCCACCCTCAAGGAGAGACACATCCCATATAGGGATGAATGCGTGTTCTGAAGGGCGCTCAGCTACTCTTAAGACACTGCAAGACCTTCCTGGCTTTTGTAAAACACTACAGATCCCCGTTCCAGACACAGAAGATTGGGAACTGACTGCCTTGCCACCACCCCCGCCACCGGTGTGGCATTCTGTCTCATCTGCTAAAGGACACTCTCCAAGGGGGTCCTCTCCGGCCCATAAAGCCAGACGCAGCCCACCACGCTGAGATGGGACTTGTCTCACAATCAGGTCTAGTAGTCATGCCTGTCAGGCTGCTCCCCACTTCCTCAGCAGTTTACAGGTGGAACTTACCCTGGTATTTGCAAGGCTGGGTTCTTTAATCGTAGCTACTGATTGTGATAGTGGTTCGGCAGTAGCTGCTCTTACACTGAGGACTTTGTGGTTTTTCTTATATTACATTTCCTTAGTTCTGACTAGTCACCTGCGTGGCCTCTCCTGTTTGCGCCGCTAGCAGGCGTGAGACTTCTTTTTTGGTACAGAAGGGGGGGGCCTTCTGTGGACATGCGTTTTGGGTCCACTTTGAAGGTTCCTTAGGTCCTCTCTTTTCGGGCCAACCTCCGAGCCTCACAGACCAGAGACGCCACTTGACTGGGGGCCTTTCCCCCCATGTTTTCTTTCCTGAGCTGCATAGCTCTCTGGTTAACTAATTAATTGGTTTAATTAGTGGTTTAAATTTTAGCCCTTGTTATCCTGTTTGTATCTGTGGT
Organism: Phyllomedusa bahiana; assembly: GCA_025379985.1. Classification (NCBI taxonomy): domain Eukaryota; kingdom Metazoa; phylum Chordata; class Amphibia; order Anura; family Hylidae; genus Phyllomedusa; species Phyllomedusa bahiana. The sequence continues at coordinate 17,100 of JAODAL010005727.1, read as the reverse complement.
GTTTGCGTCTCTCTCCATCCTTGTGTACCCTTCTCAAGTACTCTCTTCCCCACCCCCACTTCCCTCTCCCGTCACACCTGACAGCCACAAGTGTTTTTTTTATATTTAGGTACTTTCTGTCCCTAAATGAAGGGCCATCTCCTTTAGATAGACGCTATGGTTAGGTGTCTAACACTGAATGTTAAGGGGCTGAATTCCAATGTGAAAAGGCGGCTAGCGCTCCTGGAATGTAAAGATTTGAAAGCGGATATTGTCTTCCTGCAGGGGACCCATTACAATTCCATAGGATCTTTTAATTTTGCAAAATGCTATTATCCGACGACCTTTTCAGCGTCTAATGAGCAAAAGAAAGCTGGAGAGGCCATATTAATAGCCAACTATTGCCCCCTACAGATCATATCATCTCAAATTGACCCGGCGGGCAGGTATATCATCTTGCAGGCCACTTTATATGGTAAACCTGTAGTGTTGTGTAATGTCTATGTCCCTAACACTTCACAGATGTCCTTTTTAAACAGAGTCCTCTCCAAACTTTCTAAGCTCCCGCCTTCCGCCCTCCGCCCTCCTGCTAGGAGGAGACTTCAACCTGAATTTCTCAGATGTCATGGACAGGACCACCCTAAAAGGAAACCCCCCAAACCCGAGTAGACTGTTTAGGGCCTTCCGTAAAGCGATCAGAACATACTCCCTTTTTGATTTGTGGAGGATAGAGCATCCCAAGGACAGGGAGTTCACCTTTTACTCGAACCCGCATAAATCCCATTCTAGATTAGACTACTTTTTTGGTAACATTGTAACTCTCCAATTATTGAAAGGCTCTAATATTGAGCCGATCACATGGTCGGATCATGTCGTGGTCGAGCTTGACTACCAAGAACCCCCTTTGCGCTCATGTCACTGGAGATTAAATGAAGCACTGGTCAAAAATCAGATACATAGGCAAAAGTTGCAGGACACGCTTACCTCTTATTTTGAGCTTAATGCGGGCACGGTATCCTCCCTCTCTTCCCTTTGGGAGGCTCATAAAGCCGTATTCCGGGGCCACTGCATTGCATTAGGCTCTAGACTTAAAAAAGATAGCAGGGAGAAGGTTTTGATTCTCTGTGCCCTCCTGAAGGATCTTGAGAGAAGGATGACTGTGCGTCCCAGTGTGACGACTCTACGTCGTATAGTGGCAACCCGGCAGGATCTAAAGGATTTAGCAACGCGCAGGGTGGAAAAGCTCTTAGTATACTCAAAACAGCGATTCTATAACTTTGGCAATAAGGCCCACACAATCTTAGCTAGGCAGCTTAAAGAGAGATTTGTGAAATCCATGCCGTCTGCGCTCCGTGACCGCACATTGGCATTACGTTATGACCCCAAAGCAATGGTCGATATTTTCCTAGATTATTTCTCTAAATTGTATTCTCTCCCTTCAGAACTGTCCCAAAGCGAGGCTCAGAAGCAAATTAGGGATTTTTTACAAAAGTGCCCCCTCACCCCTCTCCCACCTGAAGCTCATGCCTTTCTCAACGCTCCTATTGAAGCGGAGGAATTAATGGATGTCTTGAAACAGCTTCCTTCGGGGAAGGCCCGAGGGCCAGATGGCCTTCCATACCTATATTATAAAGTGTACTCCGATATTCTAGCTCCCCACATGCTCCAATTATTTAACTCCTTCCTGGATGGTTCCCCTCTTCCATAATGAATGACCCTCTCCCACATTACCCTCATCCACAAACCCGGAAAAGACCCAGCAGACAGCGCCAGTTATCGTCCCATAGCACTTCTTAACTCGGATCTAAAAATTTACACAAAAATCCTGGCCAATAGGCTAAATCACTGGCTCCCTTCTCTTATTAATAGAGACCAGGTGGGGTTTGTCCCATTCAGACAGGGTGGGGGCAACACAAGGCGACCAAGACCTGATAGAAATTGGGCCCAAATTCCCAAAATCAAAAAGCACTTATCCTTAGCCTCGACGCAGAAAAGGCCTTTGACAGGCTAAGCTGGCCTTTCATGTTTGAGACCTAGACTACATTGGGTTTTTCAGGCACCTTCATGACAGTGATCCAGGGTCTCTATGCCACGCCTTCAGCGACAATTAAACTGCCCTATTGCACCTCCGAAAGATTCCGGATAAAGAACGGAACGAGACAGGTTTGTCCCTTGTCCCCTCTCCTATTCGCTTTGTGCATAGAACCTCTGGCGGCTGCAATAAGAGCCGACCCGGATATAAGAGGTATTATGGTGAGAGATAAGGAGTTCAAACTGTCCTTATTCGCAAATGACATCCTCCTAACTCTCACGGTGCCACATACTACCCTCCACTCCCTGCTGAACACTTTTGGAAAAGTGTCCGGTTTTAAAGTTAACGCCACTAAATCAGAGGCTCTCCCCATTAACTTGCCACCAACGATATCTGGCTCCCTTAAAAGTAATTACCCATATAAATGGAGGGAACATTCGCTCAAATATTTGGGAATTCAAATAACTAGTCGTTATGAGACACTATACAAGGCTAATTATCCCCCAATTTTTAGGGAACTGCGGGGCCTGCTCCTGAAGTGGAATTCCCTCCCGATCTTTTTCTTTGGCAGGATTAATTCTGTCAAAATGAACATTCTCCCCAAACTCCTTTATTTGTTTGAGACCCTCCCAGTGGCAGTCCCCCTGGCGGAACTGAGATCATTGCAATCAGCAATATTAAACTTCATATGGGCACAAGGGCGCCATAGAGTATCAAAAGAGTTGCTGATGGCCAGCAGGCAGAGGGGAGGCTTAGCAGTACCCAATATGTTGCATTACTTCTTGGCTACCCATCTGCAGCGCATACCAGCTTGGTCTTCGCTGAGAGCTTACTCCAAATGGGTAGAGATAGAAAAATTATGGTTGGCCCCCACACACCCCAACGCATTTCTATGGTATTCCCGTCCTCTCCCAGAGGTGGGCCCGCTACTGGGAGCCATCAGATTTACGCTACAGATTTGGAAATACTGTCAAACTAAATTCCCACTCGCCTCTAGAGCCTCACCAATGTCCTCTTTTTTGTGCACCCCTCTCCTGCCGGGGAGCTCATCTGGGTTCTTCGCTCGGCCATGGCTGGGGCATGACCTGTTTAGATTTGTGGACATCACGGAAGGCCGGGATAGGAAACTGATCCCGTTCCAGGCCCTCCAAACTAAATATGACCTCCCTACACGTTCGAGCTTCCACTACCTTCAAATTAGCCACCTCCTTTTCTCGATCTATGGCACTAATAGACTATCACCACCTACCCAATTTGAAATGTTATGCAAGACTGGAGTATCCACAAAGGGGCTCATTTCCGCAATATATGCAATTTTACAGGATCCTGCTCCCGACAAGAAGGTAAAGCATAAGTACATGATGAGGTGGGAATCATACCTGGGCAGGGCGCCTCCTTATGCAACCTGGCAGGCCATTTGGGGGGCGGCGGCGAAGTCTTCCACGTGTATTACCCATAGGGAAAATTTATACAAAATCCTGTTATTTTGGTCCCACACCCCGGATGTTCTACACAAATGGAACCCACAGATTCCAAACTCATGCTGGCGGTGTAACCAAGCAGTAGGCACGCTCCCACACATCTTTTGGGACTGCCTGATTCTTTCTTCTTTCTGGGCTCATGTGCGGGACTTCCTTGCTGACCTCCTTGGTGTGAGGATATCCATGGATCCGCTCACCTATTTGCTTTACAGTCCGGTGTCGGGCTTATCTAAGCCCAGGGGTGTCCTGATGAGGCATGTTCTCACTGCTGCTAGGTGCCTGATATCGGGGATGTGGAGGCAGACTCCTCCCTCGGTCGCTGATCTATACCAACGGGTCAGGGAAGTACGCCGAATGGAATATTTATCAGCTACCCTGAATAACAGGTTGGACCAATTTGATAAAGTGTGGTCAGTTTGGGATGCGTTCTGCATGACCTACCCTTCGTAAGCTGGATACTTAAGACAATATCTTGCCGTCCTCCCCTCCCTTTTGTGTTATTCCTCCATGTGGTGGTGTCCATGTCTTGCATAAGTGCGATAACTCCCCCTGATGACTGTGAGTCTGCGATGTTTACTGATTCCTGGGAATATTATTGTAAGGTAACACGTATTTGGAAGTTATGATTTTGAAAAGCTATTTTCTCTCACTATCTCAGGATGCATTCTAATACATGGAATGTTCTATTGTATGTAGTTGTTTTACACTATGTCAAATGTCAAGATGTTTTCTATGTTTCTATATTTCATTTTGTGTGGGTCTAGACTAGTGGGCTTCAACTATGACAGAAGGGTTAGTGTGCAATGCATAATGTGTAGGTAGCTGCCCTGAGTCCTGTAATATAGTGTAAATAGTTTAGTCCTGGAACATCTGTGGACTGAAGAATTTTGGAGGAGGGTACAGTTGAAGGAGGGTCACTTTCCTAAGTAAAAGAATATATTTACTTTTTTATGATACGTAGCAAGATGAAAATTAAATTATTTTGACGTTTGGCAATGTGAGATTTGTACTGGCTTGTGGTCCTATGTAGTTAACATGGGCATGGCCAGCATCAGAGTATTAATTTGTGTTAAAACTGTTGATAGAGAGTTCAACTTCATTTTCAAAACTGGACTGGAAGTCTGTGTAAAGACCTCACTGATGTGAAGATCCTGTGGAGCTAACATTTTACTTTATTTAATGTAACGCTGGACTTGTGGATCCACTGGTCCGCCGCAAGCGATGGTGAGAGCCACGCCAGGGAGCGGAATCTAAGTGGGATCCGGTCATCACCAGAACCCGCTGCAAAGTGGGATGGTCTTGCTGTGGCGGGTTTCCACCAGGTCGCTACCCCAGACGTGGCCGACTTGCGGCGGCAGCCGAGGTGCGGCCAGGTACAGACAAACGGGAAGGCAGTAGTCATAGACAGACAGGAACAGTAGCACTGACACAGGCTTGGCACGAGGACAGAGGAATACGGACGGGCTAGGTGCGTAGCAGAACGTACGAGCAAGGAGCGGGGGGAACAAAAAGGGGACCCAGCAGGGACTCAGCAGAAGTAACCCCTTTTAAAATGGGTCAGGGGCCCAGAAAAAGACCAATTGCCGGCGCCCCGGGCCCCTTTAAAATTCGGAGAAGCTGGCGCACACCCCCTTTTGTGGGGGGAAGCGCGCCGGCGGCCAAAAGGGGACACATAAGCAGGGGGAGCGCGGCGGGGTTAGTTTTCTTTTGTTTGCGGCCCGCATTTGGGACCGCAGAAACCGGTGGGCCCCCGGGGGCAGGAGGCCCACCGGCGGGTCACGGCTGTGCCCGCAGCCAGTAGCAATTCATGCCCTTTTAAAATTTCCCCTAGCCCTTTTTTCCCCTTTTTGAGGACAAAAGGGGAATTAAAAAATTTAAATATACAGTAGTGTTTATAATATTTTTTAGAATAGTAGGTTTTTTAAACAAAAAGGAAAGAATAATCACATTCTGGCAAAGCAGTTGCTAAATGTGCAAAGAGTGAATAAAACAATTAAAATTACCCATATGCAAAGAGTTTTTTGGGATTTTTCTTTTTTCCCTTCACCTAAAAGGGGACATTTTTCCATTTTTCCAATAAAAGACCAGAAAATTTAAAAATTTAAACCACCAGGAGGGGAAAAGGAATGAGCTATTTTACATTCTTATAAAGCCTTATCTGCAGTTCTTAATTGTTTTGTCTTTTAGCATTTAAGGTTCTACCTTCTCTATCAAAAAATGACAACTATTAAAAACCCCAAAATGAAATTTGTTAAACACTCTACGTCTTTTTTTGTTGGGGTTTCTGAGCTTTGCCTATTCTTTTTGCATAAAATTTAAATTGTCATAGAGGAATGGTTTTAAAAAAAGGCAAAATATTCTACGGGTTACAAATACAAGCTACAAAAGTATGTCTCTTTTGGGAAATTTTTTGGATTAAAAAAGGGGGTGAACCTTTTTTTTTTTAGCTAAAAAAAGAGAGCTAGGGACAAAAATAGTTAAATTGGGAATTTCCCAGATTTCGGGATTTAAAAGGGGGTTTTTGTTTTCGCTAAAATGTTTGGGGTTTTTAAATTTAAAGATTTTTAAAAAAACAAGCAGCTTTGCAATATATGTTCTTTACAAAATTTTTCTACGATTTTGGGGTTGCCCTTTTATATTATTTACATCAGCTTCTAAAATCTTATGTACCCGGGCCCCTGTTGACCCCTTATCTTACTGGCTGCAGGTCTAAAGACTCTCACCTTTGAAGACAGGTGGGCGAGAGACCCCCCCGCCAGGAAGGGCTTCTGGAGTGGGGTGAGGGGGGGGAAAGGGGGGAGGGAGGGACTCTGGCTTCTTTTGCCCGGGGAGCTCCGGGGTTTAAACCCCGGGGTGGGGTTGTGCCTGTTTCCTCCTGCCTCTCTACACAGAAGATGGGGACAGCATGACCCTTTTCTGTTCCCTTTAAATAAATGATAGTTTTGGAACTGGTATACAAAAAACATACAGACAGGAAAGGGAAATCCCTTTATTTCTCCTGTATTAGGGGACCATCCTGAGTATAGTAACATGCCCTTGTTTTTTCCCTGGAAAATGTGGGATTTGGAAAAGCTAAGGGGGGGGATATAGGAAAAAAATCATCCCCTCTCTCTATTAGCACACAGTTTCTTTTTCCCCTCCTACACTCCTAAAATCAGCCCTCTCCTGAAAACAGACCTGGCGGGCACAAAACGGGGGAAACTCTGAGGAAACCCCCCCCTCTCCCCCCTGTATAAAGGGTTCCCGGTAGCTGCCTGGTGCTGAGGGGGGGGGGGAGGGGGAAGCAGAACGACGGGCCCCAAGAAGCACCCCCCTCAGTTCAACTTCCCAGGGCACTGACAGGCTAAAAAGCTCGAAATGAGACAACCCCTTTTAAAAGTTCCTTCCCATCCCCCCAAAGGGAAAAGGGATTCTAAGAGAGTCTTCCTCCATCTATACAGGAAGGGTGAAAGTTCCTTTTAAAAAACTTTCGTTTTAAGCCCACTTGCATTTGCGGGCCCTTCCCTGGGTTTTTGGGTTACTTTTTCTAGAAAAGCAAAACATTCTTCGCTGCTGAAAATTACAATTTAATGTTTATTTAAAAAATATAATTTTATGTATTTTGAAAAGTTACCCAAACTAATTTTTTTATTATTTTAGTGGAAATAAGTTAAAAAAAATAATTGATATTTTTTGCCCCCCAAGGGCCCAAAATCTATTTCCCAATACGACAATCAGGCAGACCATTTTTTAAATTTTTGGGTTTTGTGGCTTTTTCAAAACAGTTTTTTGCCCCCAATTTTTTGGTTTTCCCCAAAAAATCAAAAATGTGCCCAAAAACCCTACGAAGGGTTGTGAAGACCCCCCCCCACATTTTTGGTGAAATTAAAAAAGGGCAACAGCATAAATTTTTGGGTTCATTTTTCACTTTTCTGTTAAAATGCGTTTAAAAGTAAAAAAGTCCCCCTTTAATTTGCGGATGTATGGCATGTCAAAATGAACATGTTTGGCGCACTGGGGGCCGACCCGTCCCCTTTGTAAATGCACGAAAGATGTGGGGCCTTCTAGGGGAAAATCTGGGGGCATCCCCCCAAACTTTTGGGAATTTTAAAGACAATTTGTGAAAAATGAGGGGCAAAACTGCTCGAACAGCCAGATTGATTTAAATGTGGTATGCCTGAGCCTGAGTAGTAGTAGTAGTAGTAATGGAACTAGATTTGCCATTAGGGCAAAAAATGTCCATTATTTTTCAACTTAAATTTTTATCAGTAAAAGAATAAAAAGTAGTTTATGATAATTATCAAACTTTATTAAATTAAAAATAATTTTGTTAAAAAAAAATAACCTTTATTAGTAGCGCCAACATATTCCCACAGCACTTTAAAAAAATTTGGAGGTGTAGTAAACCCAAAAAGCTACTTTGCACAATGAAAATACTTCGAAACACAAGGTGGGGGCCTGCTTGCAAGAGTTTACCATCTATTGGGTGTTTTGGGGGACGAAGGGTAAGAAGTGCAATTTAAAAAGGCCAACCAGAACAAAATATGGGGTGGTTTTATTTGAGCGATTTTATCGACAAAGTTGAAATCCACGGTATTTACGTTGCGATTTTTTAGTCATGCGATTTTTTAGTTAAAATTCTGTGCATAATCTTTAATTCGCGCCATTTTCGTCCTTCCGTCATGTTGGCCCGCAAAATACTTACAGAATAAGGGGGTGGGTGTGGGGCGACTCATGACTGGGTGTTAGGGTTGCGTTGGCTGGAAAAATCACATACCTGTTTTACATAGAACAGCCCTTTCCCGTTCATGATCAGTTCTGTCAGGTCCAAGCAGTGGGACGGCCTCTCCCTCTGCCCAAAACAGATGACAAATACTCAGCGAAATTTTTCTATTTCTTCACAGAGAAAGCTACGTTAGTGTACCTTACAACTTAGTTGATCAGGATTTGAAGATTTTATGTAGTAGGTAGAAAATTTTTAAAAGGAGCATCTACCCTTAAAGTCATGAGGGGGGGGGGGGGGTCCTGCGGGGAACCAGAAAAGCTCTTTAAAGAAATACTGGATATAGTTCACCAAGACTTAGTGAGACATTGACTGCAATAGCTTTATTATTAACGTTTTCTATTGAAATATTTCCTGAATTGGGGAGCCCGAAATTTTTTTAGGATACACATCTTTTTTAGTAACTGCAGGGCTCTTTTTTAGGTCAAAACTCCCTTTTATTATCAGTATAAAAATTTCAGATAAATGTTTTTTTCAAATTTTGCCCACCAGCTTGTTGTATAGCCACCTTGCAGTTAAATTAGAATCCACAATTTTTTATCACACAGGTTTATAAGCCAAAAATACCCTTTTATTATCCGAATACATTTCAGATATTTGTTTTTCCTTTGGCGCGTACAGCTTTGTTGATAGAAAACTATTTGCATTTTAATTTGGGAAATTTACAATTTTTTAAACACCCCCAGGGAATTGAAAGGTGCCAAAAAACCTTTATTATCCGAATCATTTCAGATCTTGTTTTTTTTCACTTTGGGGGGCATAAGCTTGTTCATTGAGGGACCTTTCATTAAATGTAATACAGCAATTTTGTATTTCCACAGGGGAATGAAAGGTGCCAAAAATACCCTTTTATTTCCAAATACATTTCGATACTTGTTTTTTTCACTTTGGCCCTACAGCTTTGTTTTATTTAGGCACCTTGCATTAAAAGTGAAACAGCAATTTTGTTCACCAAGGTGAATTGAAAATCCAAAAAAAACCTTTTATTATCCGAATACATTTCAGTACGTTTTTTTCCTTTTGGCGCAGTACAGCTTGTTGATAAGCTACTTTGCAGTTTTAAAAGTGAATACAGCAATTGTGTAATCACCACAGGGGAATTTAAAGGTCCAAAAATACCTTTTTTTACCGAAAACATTTTTGAAATTTTGTTTTTTTACTTTTTGGTCAGTCAAGCTTTGTTGTTAGGGTCTACTTTGCGTTAAATTTGAATCCACAACTTTGTATACCACAGGGTTTAAGGGCCAAAAAAAACCTTTTATTATCATATACATTTCAGATACGGTTTTATTCACTTGGGCAGGACACTGGTTATAAGCCCCCGCTTAAATTAATCCACAACTTTGTATCACCACAGGTGTACTAAGGGTCCCAAAAAAATCCCTTTTAATATCCGTAAAATTTTAAACGGGTGTTTTTTTCACTTTTGGTCAGTAAAAGCTTGTTATAGTCTATTTGCAGTTAAATTTGAATACGAAATTTTTGTATCACCACAGGTGGGAATTGATGGGTCCAAAAATACTTTTTTTACCGTATACATTCAAATGGGTTTTTCAGATAGGTGTAAGTCGGGCCCCTGGAGCTGGACCCCTGTTAACAGATGACTGAGGGCACACTGCCTTACCTTTAGGGCAATCAGGAGATTTCAAATTTCTCTAAAAAAATCAGTTTTTGAAAAAGGTATTTCTGTGGGTTAAGTATTCAAAAAGGGGTCCAGGGGGGACACAATTTAAAAATTTGGGGCAAAAATTTTTGGGGCTGGATCACTAGGAGCCCATCATTTGATCCCAGGGAGTCTGTCCCTTATCAAGAAAAGGGTTTTGGGAGGAAAAATGAAACCTTGTTTTTGTTTGGCCCCTGAATCGTCTCAAACCAGGGGCAATGTCTTCCAACAAGAATTTTTGGGGATGATTAGGACATTGTATTACTTAGGGGTGTGCGGACGAATTAACACATCAACACTGAAAAAAAATCCCTTTAAAAAACTGCGGGGGGGGTGTATGTTGTTTTTTATCACACTTAAAAAAAAAAGAAAAATGGAAAATGTAAAACTAAAAAAAACTTCCTAAATTAAATTATGTAAAAAAAGTCGTTACCAAATATATACTAATGAATCACTGTACAAAATAGCATAGGGCATTTTGTGTCTGGGGGTTAACAGGTTTTGGGGGTCATGCTGTGGCCCGGACATATATCATTCCAGTGAAACTAAAATGGGGTTGAAAACTCCTTTTCTGGCACTTTTAAATTGGTGGTCATCGGGTTTGGGGCCATCTGTGCCCGGACAGATAGTCAATTCCATTCAACTAAAATGGGGTTAAAAGACTTTTTTTCCCACCTTTTTAATCTGTAGTCAGACAGGTTTAATGGTCAACTGCGGTACGGACAGAAAGTTAATGTCCTTTTTCAACAAAAAAATGGGGGTTAAAAAGACCCCTTTTTTCCCCCGGGCACTTTTTAATTTTGGGGGCTGCAGATTTGGGGCTCATGCTGCGTTCCAGGACGGGGATATCAATATCCATTCAAGTAAGTGATGGTTCAAAACATCTGCCCTTTTGGGACTTTTTAATTTTGGGCATGCGGTTTAAAGGTCAGCTGTGGGGGAAGACAGGGTAGTGAATGGTCTGTGAGTTTTTTTTGTGGCTTTTTTAAATTAAGGGGGTTCCTAAGATGTACACGTATCCATTTACTGTTGGATGTTTTAAATTCGCTTTTCCATCCCCCTTTTTTGGGGAAGAATGAAGGTTTTTTTCCTTCCCAAACTTTTTTGGCACGGCGTTTAAACTATTATCGACTATCGGATATCTTATTTATATCTTATTGTTTCCACAGTGAGAAAAGGACGGATTCTGGAGATGCTCTTGAGGTGCAGGTGACAGGAACGGGCAAGGGATTGGATTTACAGGGTGAAGGACAGAAGAGAATCTAGTATAACTCCAAGACAGGGGGCCTGCTGCCTAGGAGTTATAATGGTGCCACACACTGAAACAAAAAAAGCAGGGTGAAGTCGGTTAGTAGATGTTGGGATGACTAGAAGTTCAGTTTTAGTGAGGTTTAGTTTAAGATAGAGGGATAACATGATGCAGAGAAAAGCGGAAGACATCACTGGGGTTTTGTATGAAGCGGATGATGTCATGGAAGAGGGGTAAAATTTGGGTGCTCAGCAAAAATGGACTGAAAGCCAATCTGCTTGGTTTGTCCCAATTTTGGGGCCCGTTAGATTGAAAAAAGGGGATGACCAAAAACCGATCCCTGGGAAACCCCAACAGCAAGAGGAGAGGAGAAGAATAAACCTGAAATAGACATGAAAGGGGCGGTCAAAGGGGGACAATGAGAACCAAGCGAGAGCGGGGTTGGAGGCCAATGGTGGGAGCAAAAGCTGAGGAGAAGTTGGGGATCAACGTTCAAAAGCGGGGAGAGACAAAAAGAAGCAACAATGAGTATTGTTTCTGAATTTACAGTGGGAGGCATTTTTGAGACTTTAGTTAGAGCAGTTTCTCTGGGGTGTAAAGCGCGGGGAAACCTGATTGGAAAAGGGGAAAGAGAGTTATAGAGAGATAATGATTTGGGGAATGACCAAGTGTCCCAAAAGGTTTTTAAACCCAAGGACTGGAGGAGGGTGGGTTTACGACAAAATTTGAAATCGGCACGGTTTTTTAGCGATTGGGAAAATTGCGATCACGCGAAATTTTTGGGGGCAATCTTTTCAGATAATCTAATTTCCGCCCCTTTTTTTAAAGTTTTCTGTCATTTTGGCGGCCAGCCAATCAGCTCCGAGGATAGGGGGGGGTGTAAAAAGGATGTACAATGTCACCACTTTGCAGTGTATGGATCTCATTGGCTGCAAAAATCACGTGACCTTGTTTTATCTATGCAGCTGCATTTCCTGTTTGAGCTCATACTCTGTCTATCACACTTCACCGCAGGACGTGTCTCTCTGCGTTTAAACCGGCAGGAGCAGGCAGGCGGCAGGAGGAGAGGCATTTGAAAGGAAGATATTTTGCAGCTCACTGTGTTCTGTGATCTTCAATTGAAAAATAATTCTTTTCTACCACTTTTTTTACCAGCAGACCTCTGATAGCAGTTGAAATTGTCCCTGTGTTTTCAGTTCTATTGCAATCACTGCGTGTCAGTGTTCCCAAAAACCTGCTTAACTTATCCCTATAACGTTTAAATACTTTTATTGAAGTCCGTGCGTCTGTTTGCCGCAAAGAGCCCAGTTGTATGCATATGGTGTTATACATATTTCCTAGTAAACTACGCCTGTAGTCAGTAGTGCGAATGCTGCCATATTAATCCATATAATATTTAAATACTCTTATTGCAGTCCGTGTGTCTGTTTTGTGCAAAGAGTTCAGTTGTACGCATATTGTGTTAAACATATTTTATAGTAAATTACACCTGTGGTCAGTGGTGCGAAGGCCGCCATATTAATCTATATAATATTTAAATACTGTTTTGCAAAGTCCGTGCCTCACGTTGTATCAAGAGCTACAACTCCCATCATGCATTTATATAATCTATAACAGTGGGCATAATGGGAGTTGTAGTTTCCCAACTGCTGGAGGGCCGCAGTTTGAGGATGCCTGATCTATATAATATTTAAATACTGTTATTGCAGTCCGTGCGTATCAGTTTGGATCAAAGAGCTCAGTTGTACGCATACTATGTTATACATATTTGATAGTAAATTACGCCTGTAGTCAGTGGTGCGAAGGCTGCTATATTAATCCATATAATATTTCAATACTCTTATTGCAGTCCGTGTGTCTCAGTTTGGCGCAAAGAGCTCAGTTGTACGCATATAGGGCGACATGTATGATCGGGGGTTGCGCCTGTTTTCTGGCGAAAACTGCGGCTCACCGATCCGAATCCCCTGTTGGACACAGGGATGCGATGTTAGGCGCAACCTTTGCCACTTTCGACTGCGCCTAACATGAAGGGGCGTGCAATGGGCGTGGTGTGGGTGTTCTGGGGCGGGATGCGGCTCAAATGAATACTCCGAGGCATGTATGATGGCGTCTCGGCAAAGTGCGGTGCATCGCAGCACTCGCCAGCTCCGACAGGCAGACCTAGTTGAATTTGGTCTAAATGAGCCGGAGGAGGCAAAGTGAAGCGAGAACGTAACATGAGAGGAAACATATAGAAGATGCAAAATAAATCCATCTCAGCTCTCAGCTCCGTGAGGCATGGAGTATGATTCCAAAAATCGCTTTTATTAGGTGTAAAACATTATCAGAAAAAGAGCTCAAACCTTCTAAAAAAAAAAAAACATTAAAAAAATCACTTTCCAAAAATCTAGAACGGCGCAACATCAGGAATTAGGATCTTGGAAATTGCCAGGAAATACAGTAATTCAAATTCTGTAAGCTCTTCTCATTGGTCGGCAGAAACCAGCCAATCAGAATAGGAGCGACAGTGACCCATTAAAACCTATGGAGAAGTATTGACCAATCAAATTCAAAGGCGTGTCATTTAAAAATACATTTAAAATGCAAAAAAGAGCTCATTTGTTTAGCTAGCGGGGGCTTGGCTATCCTGGCCAATAAGAATAGGAGCGACAGGGAACCATTATAACCTATGGAGAAGTTTTGACCAATAAAATGCAAAGGCGGGACAGTTCAAAATACAGTAAAAATGCAGAAAATAGCTGATTGGTTGAAGTAGCGGGGGCTTGGCTATTCCGGCCAATCAGAGCGCGAGCTACTTTGTCCCATTGTAGTCTATGGACAAATCGGGGCAGTGAAATCTCTGCGCTGTGAGACATGGAGTATTTGTAAATAAATCGTTTTTATTAAGTGTAAAACATTCTCTGTAAAAGAGCTAAAACCTTCTATAAACATACAGAAATAAAATCCCTAACAACACGTTTGTCGCCGAGATCGGCGCAACATCGGGAATTGGGATATTTGACATTGCCGGGAAATACAGTAATTTAAATTCTGTAAGCGCTTCTCATTGGTCGGCATAAACCAGCCAATCAGAATAGGAGCGACAGGGACCCATTATAATCTATGGAGAAGTATTGACCAATCAAATTCAAAGGCAGGACAGTTCAAAATACAGTAAAAATGCAGAAAAGAGCTGATTAGTTGAAGTAGCGGGGGCTTGGCTATCCCGGCCAATCAGAGCACGAGCTACTTTGTCCCATTGTAGTCTATAGCCAGATCGGGGCAATGAAATCTCGGCTTTCAGCGCCGTGCGGCATGGAGTATGATTAACCTCTTCCCGACATAGGACGTATGCATACGCCCTAGCGGGAAGTGACTTCCCGCAAATGGACGTATGCATACATCCTGCGATTGTGCGGCTTGCAGGCGAGCCGTGCGGGATCGCAACATGGGACCAGCGGTAAATTACCGCTGGCCGCATGCCGTATCACCCCCAGCCGGAGTAAGCTCCGGCCGCGGGTGATTACCGCTTCATTACCGCAACCTGTCATGGTTGCGATAATGAAGCCGCAGGCAGGAGGAGTGAGCTCCTCCTGCCTGCTCCCGTCGGCTTCCGAACTGCAGTTCAGCAGCGATCTCCTACCTGATGGCCGCGGGAAGTGAACGGCACTTCCTGGGGTCATCTGTGACGTCACCATGCCCCCAATGCATTGTGGGCATGGTGACAGGTACTAGTACTGTGCACTGGCCTGCCTTCTAACAGAAATCTGATGATTGAAGTTAGAAGAAAAAGTAAAGAAAAGTGTAAAAAAGTAAAAATAAATGTTAAAAGTGAAAAAAGTAAAACACAAACACAAAAAATAAAATAAAAACACGTACACCGCCTTTTTCCCCTTTACAAACGGCAATCGCCCAAAAAAAGATCAAAAATAAATAAAGTTCCCATATTTGGTATCGACGCGTGTGTAATGACCTGCTCTATAAATATGTCACATTAATTAACCCGCACGGTGAACACCGTAAAAAAAATAAGTAAAAAACAGTCACAGAATTGCGTTTTTTGTTCATCCCGCAGCACATAAAATGGAATAAAAAGCGATCAAAACCTCTAATAAACTCCATGGTTGTACCAATTAAAATGTCCATTTATCCCGCAAAAAAAAAATGTCCTTACACAGCTCTTTACACGGAAAAATAAAAAAGTTATGGCTCTCAGAAGATAGCAATGCAAAAATATTGATTTACACAATAAAACATTTTTTTTTTAAAGTGCCTCAAAATAAAAAAAATATATATAACTTGGGTATCGTCGTAATCGTATCAACCCAGATAGTAAATTTGACTTGTCACGGATACTGCGTGATGAGCACTGTTAAAAATAAAAATAAAAAACACTACTAGGATTGCAGTATTTTCTTCACCCTGCCTTCCAAAAAATGAATTTAAAACTGATCAAAAAGTTTTGTCCCCCAAAAAATACCAATAAAAATGTCAACTATTCCCACAAAAAACAAGACCCAACACAGCTCCGTACACCGAAAAATAAAAAAGTTATGGCTCTCAGACTATGGCGATGCAAAAACGTGTTTTCCTTTTTGAATAAAAGTGTTTTTATTGTGTAAAAGCAGTAAAACCGATAAAAAAATACAAATTGGGTATCATTGTATTGTATCGACCTGCTGAGTAAAACTAGCATGTCATTTATACCGCATGGTGAACGCTGTAAAAAATAAAAAAAACACTACCGGAATCTGTATTTTGTCAAAATGCCTCAAAAAAAAAACCTTTAATAAAAAGTGATCAAGCATCATATGCCCCCCAATAATTATACTAATAAAAAACGTCACTCATCCCGCAAAAAACAAGCCCAAAACCAGCTCCGTGCACAGAAAATTAAAAAAGTTATTGAAAATAAAATAGGACAACATAAAAACACCCAAATTTCCCTTTTAGACCTAATTCTATTGTGTAAAATTAATAAAACATAAAAAACTATATAAAATTTATATCATTGCAATTGTACCGACTCCCACAGTAAAGTTATCCTGTTACTTATCCCGTACGGCGAACACTCTAAAAATAAAGCCCAAAAAACAACGGTGGAACTGCGTTTGGGCCCCCCCCCCCCCCATTTTCCAAGCCCAATACTAAAAAATACTATGGACCACCTGTACACCAAAAAAGCACAGTACACCCCTAGATGAGATCCATGAGGGGTGTTGAATCCAAAATGGGGCGACCTCTGGAAGGTTTCACCTTTTCTGGTACTTTGGGGGCTTTGCAAATCCGACATAACCCCACTGAAATCTGGGTTCCCAAAGCAAAATAGCGCTCCCTCCCTTGTACGCCCTGCCATGCGCCCAAACAGCAGTTTACACCCACATGTAGGGTATTGCCGAACTTGGAAGAAATTGCTTAGCACAATTTGTGATGCTTTTTTCACAGGATTCCTAGTAAAAATTCTACATTTTCAGCTAAAATTGCAGATTGTTGGAAAAAATAAAAATGTTATTTTCCCAGCATAACGCTAAAAAATTTTGTGAAACACCTGTGGGGGGTTAATATACTCACTACACCCCTGGATATATTCCTTAAACAGGTTTTGCCAGGACGAGCCTTATCTGCTAAGAAGCAAATGTAAACAAGCCACAGAGCTGAAAGAGAGAGAGACACACACAGTGAGAGCACAGAGCTGCATAAGGGATCGTGTGACATGTTCACTGAAATAATCAAACTACAACTTGTGGATTCTGTATACAAAAGACAACAGCTTTCTTTCCCCAGCAGCTTGAAAGCTTCTTCATGTTTCTCTGCCATCAGGTAAAGCAGGGGTCTAATCACATACAACTAGTTTATTCTGTATACAAAAGAAAACATATTTCTACCCGGTTTCCTTGAAAAATTCTGCAGCTCAGTCTCATCAATAAGAAGCTTTTCTGCGCAACCGGCAGCCAC